>JAOXYF010000005.1:12337846-12353175 GCA_028565775.1 Sternarchorhynchus goeldii | reverse complement strand
GAGTTGCAGGATACCCTGTTGTGGGATAGATTCATGTTCTTTTCTTTTCTTGTGTGTGTGTGTGTGTGTGTGTGTGTAGATGTTCTTGTGAAGGTCAGGATAGAGAATAAAAAAGAATTCCCTAAATGACTGCCTATGCTGTCTCCTCAGTCTCTCAGTGTGGCATGAACTGAAATACAGAGGTGCATTCTGAATGTGTGTATATTTAATGGAGCATGTGTGTGTGTGTGTGCATGCGCGTGTATGAACAAAAATATTCTTCATCGGTGCATGTTTGATAATGAACCTATGTTGTGGGATGGATATTGAGACCGCGGGACAGGCTATCCAGTTGCCAAGTAACCTGTCTCGTGTTACACACCTTCCACTCTCTGATTCAGAAGGAATGACGTCACTGCACACACACACACACACACACACACACACACACACACACACACACTCGTCACTGCAATACAACTTACCAGAATGTCCCTTCCTGAAGGGCACATCTTGGATGCTTCTTTAACTGATATTTTTTTATGGTAGCTGTTAGCTAACTTGTGCTTCACTTTTTATTCATTGAGTGATTTAGTACACCAGTTGAAGGGCTTTGGAGTGTACTAGTTTTTCAGCCTAGGTCCTCTAAGGTCTACAAGTTGCAGAAAGTATAACTTGTTGCTAAGAATGAGGTGTACTACAGTGCTTTGCTATACTGTACTACTTATGCACCTGAAGATGACCAGCTCACAAACTAAAGGTAAGAGTCACCTGTGTGTCAGGTATGTCTGTTTGTGTTTAAATATCATATTCTAAAAGAGGACATATGTTCTCCCTTCTGTAACCTATAATCTTTCATCTCTGTCACTATCAGCTTAGTTTTAACAGATTAGGTTATAGATTTTAGATTACGTTATAAGTTATTACAGAACCAGGTTATAAGATGCCTTAAAAATCTGATAAAGTGTAAAGGTAGTAAGAACATTATTTTGTAATATAATTTTTTAAAACTGTACATTTTAACTGTTACTAGTCCCTCTGTACCTTGAACCTTTTTCATAGTGCTTACATTGACTAGAAAGAGCCTTAACACAGTTTATTTATGACATGCCTTATAACAGCTTATAATGTTTTGGTTATCATTACAAATAATTGTACTTTTTATTAAATCAATTTGTTTAGTTGACTATTGGCTTAACCCGAGAGACATTATGACATTATGACTGATATTAAATGAAGAAATATGTGATTGCATATGTGACCACTGGAATCTTTTTTGGCCAGTATAATTGAACTTAATAGCTGAAATGTCTTTCATGAACAGTGCAAGATATCATGGCATGACAAATACTTGAGGAAGAGAGGGGACTAGCCTAGATTTGCTTCATACTGATTCATTTGCTCGATTGTTAAATGATGCAGCTGAAAAAGACTGTTCTGAGCTGGACTCATGTGATCGTTGCACTGGTGAAGACTCCGAAGTCAATCTAACACGTTGTGTGTGGAGAAGCTGTGAAAATGGTGAGAGAACATGCACATGTATATACACACATACACAGACACACAAACACACACATGCATACACACACACAATATTAAACTGCAATGGAGAAATGTCCTACACAATACTTGAAATGCACTCGAAAAATCTTGATTTGCCATAGTTAAATAATTTTTTTTACATTTGTTGAATTATAATAGCAAGAGATTCACAGCATTCAGCTGACACTTTTATCCAAAGGAACTGCACACATCTTGAGCAATTGAGGGTTAAAGGCCTTGATCAGGGGCACAACATCAGCAGCTTGGCAGAGGAGGGGCTCGAACAAGCACCAATATAACTACTAGTCAAATGCCTTAACCACTGAGCTCATTTCAAAGCATGGCTAAGCACTTCTGAGTATGGTTGGTATGGCTGGGAAAAATTGTGATTTGTTAGGGATCTCACTTGCATATTGAAGCATTATCTGATATTACTAATGCAAAGTCCATCCTTATGATAATAATTTATGAAAACAATATTTCATATAGCCTTAACATAAACACATCCAAACACTTATTCATTCAAACAGAGCAAGGATATTATTCTTTTTTATCGGCATGTCTGTGTTTCTGTCTTTCTCGCTCCTCCACACACACTCTCACAGCCTCGCACTGACATGTGATTCCATCCTTGTAGCAAGCACTCAGGAACAGCACAGTGAATAATTAAAGTGCACACACAAAGAGTCGGCAGCCATCACACAGACCTCATCCTTACTTAATAATTCAGTACTATTATCTTCCCTGAGGAGAATGTGATGTGTATGTGTGAGGGGGAAGACAACCAGGCAGGTACAGAAGAAGCAATATTTTTAGCCATCTTTACACTGAATCTCTCTCTCTCTCTCTCTCTCTTTCTTTCTCTTTCTCTCTCTTTCTCTTGCTCTCTCTCACTCTTTCTCTCTCTCACTCTTTCTCTCTCACTCTATCTCTCCCTCATCTTCTCCCTCTCCCTCTCTCCTTCCCTGATCAAAAATACACAAGCAATTTTCTAATTGTGTGTTTATCTCTTATGTAAAAGTAACAAAAGCACTTTGCTCCCACTTCGCAACCCTCAACACACACACACACACACACACACAAGCAAACATACAGCGCTGCCTGTGCTTACATTTCTGACATTTCTTCCCTTCTGCTTAGATAATAACACAAGGTGTATAGCTGACACGGATGAAGCTGGAGACTGTGCTGTATTCAATGAGAGAGAATCATGTCCAGGTGAGTATCACAAGCACTCAGAAACATATACTTATATCACAAATAATCAATTGTGTGCATTTGTACATGTACTTGTTATGTTTATTTTATCAGATACTGATAATACTGATACTGGTAACACTGAAGCGAGTGAGACAGGTTAGTATATTTTTTTCTGATCTTTTTGTCACTTATCTTTACCATTCCTTTATCCATTATTTTTACAAATCTCTGCTATTAAGTAAAATATTATTCAATATTTCTCTTGAAGATGATGTTCCTGAGACTGAAGTTAATGAGGGGGGCTTCAGTATGTCCAGCTTCATGGGAGGGATGATACTGGTCTTGGTGCTCCAAGCAGGAGGATTTTTTGCCATGCGGTTCCTCAAGACCAAAGACAGCTCCTATGATACTATGTAAGTGGCACCAGTTATTATTGTACTCATGTATGTGTACGTACACAGCAACATACCCAGTGCTGAATTAATATCAAGAGTGCTCATGGGAACATAATGCTTCTAAGGCCAGTTGAATACTCAAAGATCTTTCTTCTTACTCTTAAAAACACAAAAAATGATCCTATGATCTTATAGCATTAGTTATTTATGTTTTTGTTTTTATATAGTGAACAGACTTAGTGAAGAAATGGGAAACATGAGAATAAGAAAGAACGATTACACAGAAGAAAGAAAATGAAGAACAAAACAAATAATTGAAGATACAGAGGAAACAAGTTTAAAAGCAAAAAAGAATTCAGCCTGTGGTGTTCGTTTTGCTTGGCCTTATCCATCTCTCTGGCATTTTTTTGTAGTCGTTTGTAGTCGTTTGTAGTTATGCTTGTTTGCTCACCCTTGCAGGTCAAAATGACTTTCATGTTTTTAGTGCGATATTTTAGTGCTTTATAATTTGTCTGCAAGTGTTTCATTTGTGATATCTGTGATGTTTGCTTTTGTTTTTGAATTGAGTGAATTTTTGTTTAATTTAAATGAGTTTTTTGATCTTTCTAGGTAAAAATAACATATATATTAAAATTATATTGTATATAATTCAAATAATGATTTTGTCTGTTTGACAAAAGTAACTGTTTCACAATGTGTGACTTTTTGACGCAAGTAGAATGGGTTTTGGTTTGCCTCTTGATATTTATTTTATAAGTTAATTATATGGAAACATCCTAATTTAAAGTAGTAATTCCTTATTTTTACTTATTAAAGCAATAAAGTGAAGTGGTTCCAAACTTAAGGCTTGCTTCAACCGTGGGTGTCAATATAAAATTTGGTCTGTAGAGGGCAATACAGTAGCACACTTGAGTTCTCCGTTTACATTCTTAACACAAACTCTCGAGTATAGCTGGCTGTACAACAACAAAATTAAACTTTTAATTTTACACATTAACGTACTTCCTGAACTTGACATTTGTTCTAGTTGCTATCTGAGGTTCAGCAAAATGGTTTACAATGGGTTACGATTTCATATAGCTGATAAGATTACGTTAAAACGTCAAGATACGTGTGAAAAATTCCAATTTGGTGCTATTCGGTTTTAACACTAAGTTTTGTGATAATCCCAATCTGTTGCCTTGCATCCTAAACTGTATGCTTTAGTTTTATTATGTTAGATGTGCTGTCCAGCAAAAAAGTTTGCCCCATGTTTTCATACAGCGATAGGGTTTTGGTGTTTTCTTTGCTGGGTGCAGGACAAGACATTTAAACTTTTAACACGTTTAACCTTTTAACTCTGGTGTTATTACCTTTCATTTGCCATTAGCGACAAATAAGTCTTAACAAATTGTTCACTATAAGATGGCATATGCCACTCAATTTACATTTCTGCCCAGTTTCAAACAGGTGGTTGCCACATTTTTCAGGGGTTATCAGTGCCTGTTCTGGCTGTAGGCTGGACAACCTCAAAATGGAAGTTGTGCAGCTCCAAATAGACTTGCCATTATTCCAAATGAGAGGGGCATCGCGCTAAAGAGATGGACCATAACGCCAAACGGGAGGGGGCTAACTTCAAAAAGGCCGTAACTCGACGTAAGAGTTGCTCCACAAAATTAATCATTAAAGTTGGCCTCCCTAACATTTAAACGCTGATTGACAATTCAGGAAAGTGTTGGTGATCTATGTATATTAGATTGTATATCAGTGAATATACACAGCTAGTTTAATGCTGGATCATTTAGCCGTTGCTGTGAGAGGCTAGTTTGAGGGGTCATTTTAGCATCTCTTTCCCTTGATATTCAGCACATCTAACATAGCAAGATCTGTTTAACATTAAACAATACAGCACTCTGTTTAACATAAAACAGTACCTCACGATTTGGCACATTTTCACATTTTTAATATCTGCTGTCTGCATTTAATAAATATTCAATTTAACGGATATTGTATTCTTTTACTGAGGTAGTACTGGCTGGTACCTCAGATACTGCTCATACATGCTAAAAGCACATCTGCTAAATACTGCATTTACATAACATGTTACATCGTTTTGCACATACATTCAATGCTGGTTACTGGTTGGTATCGTTGTGACTGTAGGTCCCGTGGTAATTATTGAATGGTATTTGATATTTATTAAATTGTTTACACTTTTTACAAGAACAGTGTGTTCTTTTATGTGGTCCCATGGTTCTGGAAGAACTTTATTTCTTTTCACTGTATACTTGTGTATGGTTGGAATCACAATAAAGAGCTGAATTGACTTGGTGTGTGGTGTTTCTCCAGCCAAACCTAAAGCAATCAATGATGCTTACTTTCAGATAGTTAATATATATCAAAAAAGACTGAGATGCATATCTTTTGTCAGAGATCACCAATATTTTGTTTTATTTTTTTCTATAACACAAAATTGACCTTTGTGTCCATATATATAGTTGCTTTGATCAAAAAGCCGTTTCATAGGTAAAGCACACAGTAGAACCTACACAGTAATTTAACTCTTGCATACACACAATTACTTAACCTTTACTTTTCATATGACTACGTATTGTCATACAAAACAAAAAACATATCCATGGAAAACAAATCTCATGTTAACACAATTTGGCGTTTTTAACACATATTGTGTGAAACAAATCCCATGTTCTGTTGGAAGGTTCCTATCTGCCTCAGACCCAGAAACATTTTTTTTAAATATCTTTCAGAGACTCATATCCACCCCAGAGGACAAAAATTAATTACCAGGTTTATGAATTACAAGCCTGTGGGTCTGAATTATGAGGCTATGGGTCTCCTTAGATGAGCTTCTGGGTTGATGATCTTCCTTTTGGTAGGTTTTCGTAATTCAAGACTCAAAATTTAATTTATCATATGTGCATTTGTAGCAGGTACAAAAGAGCAAAACAGCAAAAAAGAAGTTAAAGTGACCAAGTGCTCTGTATGGGTATCTAAGTCAAATGTTCTGCATGAGTTCTGGAGTTCTGTAGAAATGTGTGTATGGAAATGGGTGTGTATGCTGTAGTATCTAAGCCTTTCTATTCTATTTTCATTTGTTTGGTATGTTTAAGTTAGGGTCTCCTGGTTCAACAGTCAAGGTGCCACAGGAGATGGGCCTCTCTCTCCATTCTGGACAGATAAGACCATATTTCATATTTCATATTGTCTTCGCATCCTCTCTCAAGTAATCCATGGTGTTTGATTTGATGCTCTTCTTCTTTGTAATAAATCTTTTTATATACAAGTAAGACGTCAACGGAGATTCCTTCATTGTCTTCACATTCATCGCTATTTAATAAATAATGCGCAAGTGCAAGTGTGAAAGTGTGCTTCGTAGAATGAATCTTACAAGGTTTTAGCTGTTATTGCCCGTTTATTGTTCATTTGGCCTATGAGAAGAAGCTCCTTCGTAGCCTCTCAGTCCTGGCCCAGGTCTTTGATGGTTATGGTGATGGGTGTGCTTGATGATCAAATTAGCTGCTGACTTGCATTGCCTGGAGCAGATGTCCTTTAGTTTGGGCAGTGCTGTCCTGGTGATGTGGTTCAGGACATACTCCACTCTGTGGAGGATCTTCTTGTCCTGGGAGTTGCAGTTGCAATGCTCCCAGATAGAACCAAGCTTACTGTTGCTGTGAAGAAGGTCTTCTTTAGTGCTTTTGAGATTTTTATATGAAATAAGAATTGCCCTGCCTTCTTCACCAAAGTAGAGATGTGAGTGGTCCATGTCTGGTCTTTAGAGATGTGGACTTCAAGTGGACTGTAGCTGGTTGCTCTTTGCACCTCTCTCTCTTTTTTAATGAATTTCACAATGCTGTTAGTGCTATGAGTAGCAGTACAGTTGTGGATGTATAGGGAGTATCAAAGTGGACTCAGCACCGGTATTGATGATTAAGGGGCTAGAAGTGAAGCCAAGACGTCTAGATACAAACATCATAACAGCACCTAAGTCTTAAATGATATATCATATACTGCAAATGATATGTGTAAGGAAACGTGATATATGCAACAGTCCTCTGATGATGCACATGAAGTGTACAGAGAATTTAAGATTCAAAAGAAACCTAATTTAATGGTGCACTGATGATACATAAATAAACAGAAAACAATATGGATAGAAGACCTTGACTGGAGAATCTTCAGTTGTGATTATTTTTTATGTTTGTCTTGTGGTGTAGCGATACTATGATGATGCTGTTGAAGAAGACTCCATTGACACCGTCTTACTTGTACATAAGAAGTTTATTGCACAGAAGACTAGTATCTTGTCAAGCACCTAGGTCTGCTTGAGAGAGGCTTCAAGCCAATATGAATTCCCCTGAAGCTACCACTAAACCTCCAAAATATATGTGGGTTGGTTGCAAACTAAGTCCCATATAAGAAAAACCTTTAAAATGGGGAAACTAAATATAGGAAGCCTGTCTGTCAGAACAACTGACATATAGGCGGCCCGACCTTCCCCTGGGTCTCCTTTCCCTACTGTAAGCATCTACTCTCTGATCCTTAGTCTGTTCACCTCAGAAATATCTAGATGGAAATGGATTTCAAAGGTTTCATATTTGAGCCTAAATATCACTTCACTCAATTATCTTAATACAAGACACTACAGTCTTGTATTAGGCAAGCAAAGGAGGGAGTGAATGAGAGTTTCTTTATTATTTATGTGGTGGAATTTTAACACTCGTGAGACAAGTCTGTAAAAAGAAGTAGATTTTATTTAGAAAGAATTAAAAGTAATAGAATGAGAGTATGCCTTTGCATGAGCTCTGAGCGCAGTCAGAGTTCTGTCTTCTTTTACACTATTCTAATACAAGAGGAAGCAAGGGAGGGTGCTGTTTGCTCAACCAGCTGCACCTACCTTAAACTCTTGTTTTGCCATCTACAAAAGCAGAAGCGACAGTTAAGGTTGGGCAGTGCACTGGTGCGGTGGCTTATCAGTTAGGCTTAGCCTACTGGTGCAGAAAAACAACTCGTTATATGGTTCGCTAGTCAAGTAGCAAGAATATTTACGTACAACACCCAGTGTTATGTTCTCTGAGAAACAAACAGTTAAACATATAGTGATTACATGATTACATAGAAACATTCACACGGAGTAAATAATTTCTTCCACATTTATAATAAAAGGGAAAAAGCAATAAGCTGGAATAATGCAATGAGACGAAGTACAGCCAAAGCGCTGGCAGTAAACGCTGGAGGTGTGTAGGAGGGAGGAAGCAGAGTGGCTCACTGATAGTAACCACACTCAGGCAGTGCTGGACAAGCCCTCCCACGGCCCCGGATCAGAGAGAAAAACAGAAGAGGCAAAGAAGGCACAGGTGCAAATGGTCAGGAATCAGGTGTTGGAAAACAGAGCAGGCACAGTGTGTGTGAGTGTATGTGCGTGTGTGTATGTAATGGAAGAGTTTCATACATATATTTTTCTCTCTCTCTATCTCTTGCTCTCTCTGTTTCTGCACTTTTGGCAACATTTTCTTACACGTGTGTGGGTGGGTATCACTTGACGTGGTGACTTAATTCTGCATATGCAAGCAAGAACTTTAACATGACAAAACCCTAGCGACCATAGGGAAGCTAGAGAAGTAAAACGAACTCGATAGGGTCTGAGGTGGGGTCACAAGTTGAATATAGGCTGGAAGAGGCCCTGTTTTGCCCTCCCTCTGTCTCTGGGAATGGCCAGACTTGGCCTAACATCTCAGATGAGCAGGCCTCTTACACCAAGTGGGTGGAGATAGATGCAAAAGAGGACTACAACACCTCGGACACCGAGATGGAGGTACAGGAAGATAGACCTTCTCCTAAGTGTCTTCCTGAAGCCAGTGGTCACCACGTCAAGGCAAGCGTGTGCTGCTCCAAATGGTGGAGAGTGCGTCATACGTAGGCAAGGGCCGCCCCATAGCAAGTGTAGTGATATCTAGCAACAGATGACTTGTCACAAATAAATGTCACAAAAGTAAAAAGTAACTGTAAAAGAAGGGAAGAGTAGGATAACAAGGGTATATAAAAGTTATATTTACATTTATGGCATTTAGCAGGCGCTCTTATCCAGAGCAATGTACTTTGTTGTTGACTCACAGAATGCATGATAGCCAGTAAGTAGGTGAGAGATCAGTAGACATTTGATCTAGATCACTGCTAGAATACAAGAAACATGCTAGTCCTAGTATGCATTCTATTAAACAAATACAGCAATAAATAGATACCAGAATTTAACTTAATCAATATTGATAAAAGTTGTACACTCAGTGTAAAATAATGGCTAAAAAGAGAGGGGATTGTACATATAGAGTAACTTGATTATGCAGGGCATGACAATAAACAAAGAAACACATGGAGCATGTGGAACCAGGATCAGGATAAATACCTACTGGAAATGAGATCTAGAAAAATATGAGTTCTAAAAAATAAGATCTAACATCTAGAGTATAGATAACATCTAGAATCCATTTGTGATCTTTCTAATCCTATGGAATTTTATGGAAAAGTAGAATTTTAGTACTTGTGGGTATAGGGGGAGCATCTCTGGATACGGTGCCATTTCTCTCTCAGTTCCAGTCAGATAAGGGCCATATGTTTTACCTTCCATTTTACAAAAACAAACAAACTTATATAAGCAGGTAGTTCTAGCTGTTATTCAGAGGAGTTTCATATTGGCTTCGAATCTTTTCTCGAGCAATCCATGGGGCTTGATTCAATGCTGCTTTTCTTTGTAAAACACCTTTTTATATACAAGTAAGATGGCGTCAGCTGAGATTCCTTCATCATCTTCACATAATTGCTATTTAATAAACAACATGGAAGATTCACTAAATGGAAAGCTTCTGACAGGAAGGCCTAAATCAGAAGGCCTTTGGGTCAATACTTGAGTAAAGAAAACACATACAAAAAAACTCCCCCATTGCTGACCCCCACTTGGCATTTACTGGCATTTATACTGGCATTTATATTGGTTTGCCTTTCCTTGCTTCCCCCATTGTTCTTTCACACATATTTTACAATGGCTCTGAGAAAAAGATTTGAGTGAAAGATTTTAGAGAGAGAGAGAGACAGAGAGAGACAGAGAGAGAGAGAGAGAGACAGAGAGAGACAGAGAGAGAGGTAATGGGATGATGTGCACTGAATAAGAATAGTTTCTCTACACTGCTTTCTGATTTTGCTTCTGATTTGAGGTTATTTGTTTGACAGTGAATCTTAAAAAAGTATTCAAAAGAATATTTGAACGAGCAATGAAGATACAGCACCACGTCTTAGTCTGCAAAAACAGAGATTAAAACTTTATTACACCACACAAGATGTACAACAAAGGAGTTGCTTTGTTACATTTCAGATCATAAATTCTTCAAGAACTTCCTGGGAAGATCCATTATCTCACAGTCCTGTTTTCTTAATGCTAATACATGTGTGTTTTCCTACCATTGTTTCCTAGACAATACCTGCTCTAATAAAAAAAAACAAAAAAACTTTAATTATTATAATTATTTACATAATTATACACCAGTTTTACTTTAGGTCCAACCTATCCTTTGATGTAGTCACTTCCTCCTACCGGCTAGGTTGTTAGGCTGATATTCTATTTTTGGACTCTACACTGTGGGACAGTTACCCATGAGGTCTAAGTTCATGACTTATATGATCTTCCCAAAGAACTTCATTGACTCTCAAGGTCTCCCATCATTCTTCAGGCCCTGTGGGTGTTTGTGTGTCTCATACCCCCCAAATTTGCCACTACAACAGAGAGAGAAATGTTGTTATGGGATCTTTTTCTTGTGAGCCCTTTTTTCAACATAAATGTGTGAAACAAATGTGGGCCTGTGAGGCCCAGGTCTACAAGTTTTATCCCAGCTTGTAAATAATATTAGGGTAAATAGAATGGCTCTGTTAGACGGGAGAGGGCGTGCTGGTAACCACGTGATCTCACTTCACAAACGTTTTGTCTATAAAAGCGGCAGCGAAGATGAACTCGCGAAAAAATAGTGTTTAATTTGCAAGGAACCTCGAGTTTTCGTGTTTTACGAAACGGCATAGGTAGATTACAGCATTCAATTGCTATTTTTTGTCTAGGATAGCTAGTTATTCGCTGATTAAGGACGGTAAGTTGCCAATTTTTGTGGTTCAAATGCCATCACTGTCATTCATATTTCACCATGCAAAACCTCTTTTACAGAGTGTTTTATAACGTAGAAAAACAATGTATTTACTTATATACAGAAAAACCTGAACGATTTATGGTGCGCTCGATCAGTTTACCTGATAAATCCCTAATTTTATAGTCTTTAATCGGAATAAATTGCCCCTATACGGTCTGGATATTTGCATGTAAATACATTTTATCGCTAATATCCAGTGCAGTAATGTCATTCGCAGTATTTGGCAGCATGGTTGGTAGGGTTACTTTAAAAGGAGTTCCGTTACAAAACTATACCTGTAACCTAAACCAAAGCCTGGCAGTATTAAGTAATATTAATATCTGGTTGTCCTGCATTACGTTTTGCAAACTTCTTCTTAAAGTTTTATCTTAAAATGGAGACTAAAGCCCTATTCGGACGGGACTTGTTTTACATGAAAAGGTGGGGCAAAGTAATTATTACCAGCGATGCTTGGTGATTTTTAGTCCCGTCCCGACCGTTCCCGTGATCCCAGGGGCTTTTATAAAGTGAGCCATAAAAATAACCTCAATTTATATTAATCCCGTGTGGATAAATATTACGTCATATACTGCGAGAAAAGGAGTTTTCGCGCTTTTTTTCAAATAAAGCAGAGGCATTCAGTTTCGTCTTTAATTGCAGACACGTCGAGTCATTAAAGTCTTGCAAATCTGTATACGATGTACAAGACCCAAACTCAGAAGACGATCCCAAGGACTGCTCAGAAGTGCGATGTTTCTGGAAGCTTTAGATAAGTCATTTGGTAGCCTAGCATATAGTAATAGCCTGCTAAGTTTTATTTATTATTTTTTGTGAGCAGCAGATACCACGTATTACGTACGTATTTTGGTTTTGTAGACAAAACACGCAGTTTTGGCACTCGATTGCCACCTGGGGCGATTACAAGAGAAGCAAGAATCGTACCAGAAGGATCTCACAAATGTGCGTTTCCGTTTACAAAATGCATGGCAATGAAGTAAACTACTCGGAATTAACAACACGTGGTACGTTGTGGTACGCATGCTTCACTAGACCGATGTGTTTTAAAATGTACCAGTAATCAAATTTTTGTTGTTTTATGTAATTAAAGGAATACATTTGGTATTTTATAACCCTCGCCTAACTTGAACTATAGCATACTTAGGACGGTTACACCATGCGTACTAACCAGTAAGTGTATGCCGCCCAAAGACCCAAATTGCTATTACAATGTTTGCAATTGCATTAATTATTCAGTTATTATTTAAGGAAAAAGCAATACGAGAGAGAAACTGCTGACCGCCCTCACATCATTTGATTACTCAGTCTAGAAGTGAATTCTCCACTTGCTTCCTTCGAGTTATTTTTGTGTAGCAATTTGCATTTTATTTTAATATCGTCTCACATGCATGTGAAAGTTCCTTTTAAAGCAAAATGGAAAATGTGTTGCATGTAAAAGTGTGATTTTGCGTTGTTGTAGTAGAAAATTTGGGGGGTATGACAGACGGAGGGCCTAGACCATCATGAGAGGCCTAGAAGGTCTCAGAAGTTCTTTCTCATGGTATGGTTGCGAACTCCATTTCATGGTTGGCTGGTAAAACATTAACCTAGCCATTAGTGGGTACATCAAATAATATCTTGCATAATTATGTAAAGGGTGTTTTTTTTTGTTTTGTTTTTTTAATAGAGCAAGTATCTTCTAAAACAATGGTGTGGAAAAACCACTGTATTGGCATAAAAAACGCATAACTATAAGATAACGGTGTGTTTTTTTTCACTGATCAAGACCTGCTTTAGTCTCTTCACTAATGGCTCAAGTTCTTAGAATTTTTTTTTTTTTGCTACATTGTCTGCTCATGTTGGCTAGATAAATTCCTTATCTCTGGAAGTCAGTGACGAGCTGCTTATTTATTTATTTATTTTTATTTATTTATTTATTTATATATAGCAGATCAATAACTGGTGTATATTACAAACAAAGTCATCAGCTTGCTTGTCTAAAATCTAACAGTGCAGCTTTTATGATCATAAATGACATTGTAAACTGCTCCCACAACAGGCAGGAAAATTCTTGAAGATTCAAGAAATTCATGGATTCTATCCAATGAATAGTTAGTGTTGAATCTTCACAGACTGGCGCTCTCGCACAACACAAGTTTCTCATCAGGAAAAACCCAAATGTCCTTGGCTATTGTTCTTGGAGATAGACACATGCATAATACTTGCATCTATTCACATGTTGTCTTTGTAGTTTAGTTGTACATCCTTTAATTTGTAGCCTCATTTTACAGTTCTCTTAACTAATTCTCATGGTCACTGAAAGGACTGTTTTGACAGATGTTCTGCCTCATCATAGGCTTTCAAGATCATCTGATATTAATACATGAATATATATGCACATCTGTTCATTCATGGACAATTATAAATATGAGCACAGGAAATCATAATTTTAGCCAAATCTGTGTTTAACTCTGTTAGATCCCTACAATGCCTGTCCTGCAGGTTGTACAACGTGAGGTCCCATGTCTGTTTATGTATACCCAGAGGAATGCAGGCCTGCCTGTCCTCCCCAGATAACTCTGGCCTTCAAAGTTGGTTTCCCCTCTTCAGCAATTTGGCACGTGGGAAGTTCTGCAAGAGCCTACTTTATTACTTCTGCTTTCCATTGCCGGTCAGATGCAGGCGTGGATTGTTCGAGCTTTGCAAAGATTAGAGGTTAAAAGAAAATCATCCTACAAAGAATCCTAAGAAGAAAACCCTATAAATATTAATCTGTGCTCTTCACTTCTGAAACCTAAAGCAGTGAAGTGTGAATTAAAGCAGGTGAGACTAAATGGATGGTTGTTTCATTGCACCCATGCACATAGATCTACAGTCTAAACAATATGATTGAATGAGTTTACTTTGTTGTGCTGAAGAGGTCGTCTTGTTTCTGTATGCTTATGTTTCATTAGTACATCACCCAGTTATGTTTCTTCTTGAGTCATAAATCCTTTCTAGGCTTCTTGGAAAAGGACACCATTATTGTTAAATTATTTGACTTGTCTCTAAAGGGTACTTTTCCTACCATTTGTCTCATGTTGGTCATAGGCTGGATTTTGTTTGTTTGTTTGTTTTTGAAAAGTAGCCCCAAGACCCAATTTGGGCTTGGTCCCTATAACACTGGTTACATCTCCTCATGTGATTCAGCACAGGATTATTGTATTATCTTGTATGTACATTTTGCATATAAAAAACGCTTATTAGTATTATCATATACAGATAGTGGGTGGACCTACACATGTAAATTATTGACAGATGCTTTTGGAGAGCTTGTACCTTTTTGTTTATTTTTTTGAGTCAAACTATCGCTATAAATTTGTCATTTAGGGCTCAAACCTATGAAGCCCTGCCCCCCACTCAATTTGATGTCAGTCTGGTCTTTCCTTTAAAAAAGCAGAATACTATTGTTATTTGAGTAGCCCACTTTGTACCATGTTGCGTTGCATTTTTGCTATAGTTTGTGGAGTTGGTTTGGGTTGCTTCAAACTTGCTCTCACACTCCTCTCTCTCTCTCTCTCTCTGTCTAGCTGCACATTTGGAAGTGTGATCTTGCACCTGCTGGTGTGAGATCCAGACAGGAGCAAAATGAAACCCATGCAGTTCACCTGCCAGGTTAGTTATTTAGAAACCATTCACAGCAGAAGACTTTGGTGCATGTGTGTTTGGGTGTTTGTTTGTTTGTTTGTTTGTTTACATAAATGTATGTTCTGCATGCCCTGGCCCTCACATATTTGGTTCTCTAGTCAAGCTTGTACTGATGCACTGGTCCCTACCCCCGGTCCTACCAAATAAACTACACAATGCTGAAAGGAAATGTATAAGGATGGACTTTTACTTGATTACTTCAGAGGTGTAAACCTATCATTTTAAAAGGAGCTAGTAGAATATCAGATGGCAGAATAGAACTAGAAATGTTGGATGCTGTCTGAAAAGACCTTGGTATTCTGCTCTGGTCGAAACACAATTATGAAACACTTGGGTGCAAAAATACAAAAAATTAAAGCGAAGCTTG
>JAOXYF010000005.1:12312119-12323860 GCA_028565775.1 Sternarchorhynchus goeldii | reverse complement strand
TCTCTCTCTCTCTCTCTCTCTCTCTCTCTCTCTCTCTCTCTCTCTCTCTCTCTCTCTCTCTCTCTCTCTCTCTAGGCGTGTACCGTGGTATGTATAAGTAGTATAAAAAAAAAAGCTGCACACTAACGAGACCAGACATTTCTGAAACAGGACTCTCTGCTTGCACAGTTCATGAAGGACCTCTGTCCTGTTTCTTTGTAAATCTTGTGTACTTCAGTGTGTGTGTGTGTGTGTGTGTGTGTGTGTGTGTGTGTAAATACATGCATACGTGAGGATCTCTCAAAAGGAGTCACACTTGTTTATGGTTTCTCTGGCTAGGATCCCTCTCTGTGATTAAACTGTATGACCATATGTGGTCTAACTGTGGAAACACATCGTCGTCTCCACTAATCGGTGAGAATTAACGGACAGTCATGGTACAGCATTTTAAAAAGTGTTCTCCAAAAGTTTTGTGAATTAAATTTGTGTGTGTGTGTGTCAGGTCTACAACTGCTCACTGTGTTTGTGGATAGGCAGAGTCAATGTTATAACCCACCCATCTACCTGTGCCATGCGTGTGAGCTCAACATCCCAGTCTCCTCTGTGTGCACCCATCTCTCCTCTCCACATCACTATTTCAATGTCTTTGTGAGCATCATCTTTAATCTGTCTTAGTATACTAAGTTTTTTTGTGTGTTTAGAAAAAAATATTTTCTTCTGAGCAAAAATTATACAATAATGAACTAAAAATTTAGTTTTTGTCTTTTTAATAGAAATTTACAAACCCGGACCTTGTGTACCTTGTTTCTCAAAATTTGGACCCAATATTGGAGCTTGCACAAGAAGCGTCCATGAGGCAGGGGAAGGACGAGATGGTACTGCGGGTGAGAGTTTCTTGGAGAATTTGCATACTGACGATATACTTGCATATACATGCACTTATACTGAGTACCCTCCCCAGGTGTGTGAGATTCCAACTCAGCTGTGTAGGGAGCTGAGGAACATGGCATATAATAAAAGTAAGATGAAAATCAAACTGTTTGATTTGAGTAAAGGACTTCTCTTTTATTGTGCTAATGAAATTTCTCCATTTCCTCCACCCTTTCTCTAGTCTTCACAGTAATTTGGAAGAATTATAATCTGAGACAATGTGTTGAAGGTTAGTATCCTTTTTTTCTGCAGGTGAAGTACAAGCCTTTCATATATATCTCATTGCAGACCTTACCCAGCATTGAGGGTACCTGAAGGTACTCTGTCATTTGGACTGAACAGAGTCTAAAAACCTAACACCAAATTTAGCTCAGTATGTCTCTGTACGAGATCTCGGAGAACATATTCACAACACACACAGGTGTCAAGAAGATACTCTAAAGTTTAACAATATAGAAGTTTAAATAGAAGAAAGAGATTATGTGGAAGAAGAGTGATGGTGTGGGGCAACACGATTGGTCTAAAGTGGAATCAACAACTAGATGATTGGTCTTAAGGATGGTGTGAAACACCAAGAAGTGGCCTCCACTCAGAAGGTGTTTGGATTACGCTCGGATCCGAGTCAGACCGACCGTCAGATAGGAAGGGTGTTGTGTATATGCTGAAGGACGGTCAAAAAGATAGCTAGACGCTAGTAGGACTGGGGTCAGCCTGACCGGCAATAGTTTACCTAGAGAGAGACATTTAACATGGATCATGAATCATTAAATTCCCTTACAGCTACCCTACTAAAATGGATCATCTTGCCATTCCTCTCAGCATATACCTTTTTTTTTTTTTTTTTTTTTCTGCACTTGTTTTCTGCTTATGAACTGTGTGAGTTATGAATTTATTGTTGCCCTGTTGCTAGGCAGCTGTACTGTTGCTGAGCAGCAGTCTTTGTTATGGCAGTTTGCAAAAACCACATTCTTCCTCTGTTCTGGTCTGTATATTCTATTGACCTTTAAAATAAACTGGATCACTTCTGACTGTCCTGACTGTAGGGTTAGCATGTTTTGCTGCTCAAAACATCTATCCATCTACATCTATCCAAGTGTCGGAGTGGATGCACCCAGACCTTCTAATTATGAAATATCTTCTAATTACTTTAATGATTTTAAAAATGTCTAGCAGATGGAAGAGGGGATTGATGTGCAAACCAATAAACAGCAGCTGTATGACTTTCTTAATGCCTTTATTATCCAATACTGTGACCTGTGTGTTTCTGTAGTTCAGCGGCGTGTGACGTTGGAGTCATACAACAAAAACAGTGACAGGAAGTCTCCTCTCCTTGGTGAGCGATTTTAAAATGATCTGGATAATGAGCCTTCATTAAATACTTAAACACAACCATAAATGTTTATTGCATTTAAGTATACTTTTAAATTTTCAAAACCCATTAAATTTATATATAAGCATGCAGAACCACCCAAAAAAACAACACACATGACATGAATTCTTTCTGCCTGTACATAATTTTCAAGGGAATCCATATGTTTACAAAACTTTAACGCAAACACTTCAACACATTTTAAAGCCAAGGTAACTATTTTGTACTTTTGGAGTAAATGAGTGTGTGTGTGTACTCTAAAACAGGTTTGCAGTTTATGGTGAAGTACAGCACAACACGGTCTCATCTCAGATGTGGTTATTTTTGTTTGCTGTGTGAAAGCAAACTTTCAGAAAGGGATGCGACTGCCCATGTTTTGAGTTTGACACATGTGTGTGCCTACCTTGTGAGTATCACAGTTTGGCTTGATCAGTTAAAGATTATGACTGGAACATGCATACTGTTGTGGTTTATTCAGTACTACATTGGTTTTGTTTTTGCTTAGATTGTGGCCCACCCTGGTTCCGTGACCAAGGAGGATAAAGAGAACAAGTCGCTGATTGCAGATCTGGCAGAACAGGCTGAAAGAGTCAGTTCTGGGGCTTTGCAGGTACCAAATCAAACTTGATCATGTTTCTAAAATGCAGAGCATTTAGGGACAGCAGAGCTCTATAGAGGATATGGTTTTATTAGAGATTCTTCAAATCTCAGAAACCCTCAAATATGCTAAACCCCTGTTGCCATATTTCCAAAACCTTAGTTTTGCCAATGTTGAAGCTAATTTACCATATTTGATCAGTTTTATTATATAATTTGCATCGTTCTATTTTAAGGAAGTGGTATTGGATGATGGGAAATTTTTTGAAGTTGAAAAAAGCACCTTTAAGACTGGTAAGTGGCTTCTACCCAAGAATAACTTCATATATGTACCAGTAAATCCTTTATAATTTTTGTGTTGACTTTTGCACACACTTATGTACAAACACTTCCTTCTTTGTTCTCTAGCTATGGATACTCTACAGTTGATCTTTAAGGCAGAAGGTCTGGGAGAATTGAAGTTTTCTGTTGCTCCAGGTGACAAGCTGGGTGAGATGATTTTGTACTTTTTTTTTTTTTTTTTTTTTTAGTTTTTGCAGAAAATGCTGTAGATTAGAGTGGCCGCTTTAATAACCCCTTAAAGGAGGACATGTGGAGATGAAGATATGGTTTTCATTATGCATGTTGTCATATCCCACCTAGCTAGCAAATGGAACTGACCAATTTGATGGAAATTATCTAAATGGTCTCGGTAACTGATTTTTGAGTCTCTAGCACTTACAAAAAAAATGTGTTGTATGGATGTCTGAAAGTATCACATTGACACCGCAACACCGTTACAATTAATGCTGCCCTAGTAATCCATTTTTCTAATAGCTGACGATGTTTAGCCCCACCCATTTTTCTTCAGCTTTTTGTCTTAATTTCCTTTTTAAAATGTTGATGGTAACTTAATTTTTCCTGTTACTTATTTCTCATGTAAATTTGTTATTACCTGTAAACCTCTTATTTAATGCATAATTTTTTATATATAATATTTATTTTAGTCCCTAGTAATGAGAAGAATTCCCAGAATCGTTCCTCACAATGTTTTGAAGAGAGCAGTCCTACATCTCATGAAGATCAGATCAACCTACATGCAGAATGCACAGAAACTACCAAGATGGTTAAAAAAATGGATTCACATTCTCCCCACCTCACACCAAAACATGCAGAACCACAGAATGATACCTCTGCAAATTCAGACTCTACCGCACATCCCGTTGAATCGTTGGTACAAGTCATAGTGCAACTTGGCCTTAGTCCAGCGTCGTCACCTCTTCCTGTATCAGCGCACACAGAGCAGTTTCATTCGCAGCAAAACGAAACCCAATCTCTTAAGCAAGCAGTGTGTCTCTGCCCCAACCCAGCAAAGGCTAAAGATGCATACCCAGTGGTGAAACATCCTCAACCTCAAGACACAAGCCAAAAGCAGACCAAAAATCTCAACCAAAAAACGGGGAAGTCTTCACAATCTCCTGCTCATGTGAAGAACAAGAAACAGCCAGGTGTGTGTGTGTGTGTGTGTCATTCAATATAGTTACTGTTCTGTTTCATTCAAGAAACTTTCTTTGAATGATTTCAGAATATAAACTGAAATGCCACTTTACCCATCACATTATCAAATATACTGTATATGCTCTAGGATGCTGAATACTAGTTTAGGCAACCTCAGGCTTATTTATACTGTACAAATGTAAGGTTAAAAAGTTGACATTTATGCACCCCTTTCTCTCCATTGCTTTGTGTAGTTCCCCTAATGTGTCCTCCTTATGTCACAGATTCTCAGGCCTCACCTACTTCTACTGAACTCTGGGACTACCTGAGGATGACCAAGAGAGAACCAGTCATAGGTTAGTACTGCATAGTACAGTTAGATGTACTAAGATAATTTTTAACACCAAGTTCTGTTTAGATTACTAATGGAAATGGAGCAGTTTTTCATGGTCTTATGTTCACAAACTGATTAATGCTGGTAGTCATATAAAGCTTGGACAACCTCAGTAAAGATTGTATGAACTTCAAAATGGGTGCTCTTGGAAGTCTGTACAAAATCAAACACTGATTTCATCTGTTTCTTTTGCCATTGTCGGATCTGGCCTTGTTTTATCTAGACACTGAGCAAGGAAGAATGCACTCTATACTCAAAGCTATCAGCCAACCCTGAGCTTCCTGCTTCTTTATTTAGGAAGTTCAGAACTGCTGTTTTAATATGGCATATTTGTTGGAGTCACTGCCAGTAATCCACAAGATGCAGTTCAATTCAGAAATGACATTTGCATTATGTAAAAGACCAGAGTTGGCAGTGGTAAACAATTGCAGAAACACCCTCCATATGTGGGAGAAAAATTAACATTTAAGGCCATGTTGTTGGAAACATCTCTTGACTAGTAAAGGACAAACTTTAGTTCAGTGTGGGCTTAGGAATGTAACCCAAACGAATTTTACAGGTTTTGAGTTTGATCTTACTAGGAACTAAGCATGGAACCTGAATGGCAAAATAAATGGAATCTGTGAAATGCTAACTTGATCATTTCAGACAAATTGGGAGAGACCAGCAACAAGCGTCATTTTGCATAGTTATTGAAACTGAGCTTAGCTTGTCATTCAGCCGACTATGTGCAGTAACAAGCAATTCCATGGAAGGCTTTGTCTGCATCTTCAGAGTGCAAGAGTTGCACTTGAACATGCCCACTGTAGCTGACTGCATAAACACATGCATGAAAGGAAATGACTATGTGGTGGTGACGTGAATATGATTTTGGTAATAAAGGAAAAGAAAGAAAGATAACTGAACACCCAGTATTGTCCAATGGCACACGAGTATAGCTACCACGGTTCTCATCCACTGGTTTTCTAGGCTTAATATCCAATCTGAGAAATCGGTGCCTAGTCAACATTTTATTCATTGAATTGATTACCACAAGAATCAACTATTACCACCACTGTCACCACATTGTAGGTGATTATTGGTCATAAAACTCATTTATGATTTTGGAGCGTCACAGTCTTAAATTGAACTGTCTAGATTAGATCCAGATCAGTGTGACTGGAGGTGGTCTGGATCTTGGGCAGGTGTAAAAATGGTCAGTACCATGCATTTGTCCTATGGAGAGATTACCAATCTACAGGATAAGTGTTCAGATTATTCTAAAGAACCAAAGGAATTCTGGCTCTTTATTCAGAGCAGCAAGTTAATTTTAGAGGCTTGCACCATCATTGCTGCAAACAACTTTGTTTGTTTAGGGTTTTGCATTATTATTATTATTGTTGTGGTTGTTATTGTTTTTTATTATTTATTTATTTATTTATTTATTTAATGCTTATAGCTGACTAACTGAAGATTTATTTGGCTCTTCACACCTGGCATCAACATGCATCTTGGGTGAACCTGTCACAAGGAACTACCAAAATGCATAGTTGTTTAAACTTTGAATTTTGAATCTTTGTTTAGACTTTCTGTTGATTTCATTTAATTACGCCAAATGATTGCCAACTGAATTCCTAAACCCTCACACATTTAACCATTTGATCCATCAGCATAGATCTAATTTGCTGTATACAATATGTAAATGTTTAGCTGGAAATTGTATGTTGATGCAGTCTCCCCAATGAATTGGCACATTTCAGTTACTACTTTTCCACAATACAGTAAACTTTATAAATGGGAAGACAGTGATTTTGAATATTGAATTTCTGGAAAATTACCTAGAATTTGGGAGAAATTGCACTTCAGTTTCCGACTACTGGAGAATGTGGAAGGAAGTGTTTCATACACATACACTACTCACAAAAAGTTAGGGATATTTGGCTTTTGGGTGAAATTTCTGGAAAACTTAATGTTGCATCATGAAAGTAGGACATTTAAGTAGAAGCATGCAGTTTGTGATTTCCTCATCGCAAACAATTTTATTGAAACAAACACCAACAGTGGTGGGTATACCCCAACAAAAAATATCAATGTCTCTTGCCATGTACCCTTGAGCATCAGTTACAGCTTGAAAACGACGTTTCATGCTGTTCACGAGTCGACTTATTGTCTGCTGAGACATGGCATTTCACTCTTCTTGGGTGGCCCTCAGATTATTGAGGTTCTGGGGTACAGAGTTTCGAGCCTCTGCATGGTGACTCAGCTGATCCCATAGGTTTTCTATGGGATTCAGGTCTGGAGAAAGTGCAGTCCACTTCATTTGAGGTACGCCGGTCTCCAGCAGCCATTCTCTAATGATGTGACTTCCATGAGCTTGAACATTGTCATCCATGAAGATGAAATTAAGCCGGTGATGTTCATGCAGAGGCACAATGACTGCATTAATGTCATTCAAGTAGTATGGGCTTGTCACTGTACCATTCACCTTACATTAAGTTCACCTGTAAAGGTTAGAGTGCATTGTAGGTTCATTGTGATTTCACCCATAAGGCAAATATTCCTAACTTTTTTTTTTTTTTTTTTTTTTTTTAAAATGGAAATCAATTTACTCTATATAAGGTATTCAGACATTTGTATTCATGCACAAGGGATTGCTTGAGGCCCAGAGTGCCATTTGTTATAGGCTTCATTAATCACTTGAATCAAAGGAGAATTGATTGCTAGTTTGGAATAGTGAAGAAGGGTACGAGTGTGTGAAGGAATTTAAACCACTGTTCCCCAATAGGCGGCCCACAGGCTTAATACGGCCCGCAAGGCTGTTGGCTGCTACCAAACACCTAAGCTTGAGCATTTACCTAAATGAGCAAGCATAGGTGTTGGTGGCAAAACTTACTGGCTACTAAAAAGGAGAACAAAGCAGTATAGCCAATAGCTGACGAGATACCTTTGTGGAACAGTCTTGCTTGCACAAAAACATGGCCAGTGCTAAAAACCAAAAACCTGATGACGAAAATACAATTCAGTTCCGTCTGAACCGACAAATTTTGTTTTATTATACCAAAACGTACCAATGCTAAGCCAACTTGCTTGCTATGCTCTTGAACTGTAACCATATGCATGGTGGCCAACATAAAGCAGCACTTTGAAACACACCACAGCCATTTCAATGACAACTTCTCAGCAAAATCTGAGAGCTGAAGACCAAAGATTGCAGGTTTGATTGCTGCCTACAACCATTCTGTTACCATGCATAAGACATCTGCACAAGAAAACGCAACAATGACATCTCTGCGCATATCGTGGAACATATCGTGCAAACGCTAAAACTTTTCATGGATGCCAAGTTGATAAACATCTGCGATTGATATGGTGGAAGAAGTTTTGAGCCACAACGAAAAGATCAAAGAAAAGAACAAACTGTCGTAGACTTGTTGAAGCAAGGACCATTGATTTCATGTTGCTAGCCATCTTGTGATAGGACCGATATAGAGCAGCTGTGAGCGTTCATGTGGGTGTTTTTTTTTTTTTTTTTTTTATTTTTTCTTTGAGAGGGCTTTTCAATAATAGCTGCTTTGCTTGCTGCCCCTACATGGGTGCATGACGGGTGAAGCCATTTTTAACGAAAGAACCAAGTCACCTCTGTTCTGTGCCCCATCCATGGTTGGTCAACACAAGGGTGTTATCCCCACTCTAACAGGACTTCACTGCATCATTCACAAATCAGTGCTGTGTTCAAAACTGTGGGGAAAATGAGACACCATGGATACAGTGATGAAGCTCGTAAACTTCTTTAGAGAGATTTACAGCATCACCTTTTCAGGGCTTTGCTGGAGTAAATGTCTACTGCATATCATGATCTGTTGCTGCATAACGATGTGCGCTGGCTTAGCAAGGCCACAGTATTGGAAAGGGTGAATTGCATGATGAACATGATGATCTTTTCTTGGCAACTTGCAAAATGAAATTCCTGAATGATTGCAAAGAAATGGCATTTTTTTTATGCGACGTTACATCTCATCATTTATCATCTTAATTTGCAACTGCAAGGAAATAACCACACCGTTGTAGACATGTACGAAGCAATTGACGCTTTCCATATAAAGCTGGGCTTGTTTGAACGAGATGTACAAGGAAGAAAACTGCACTTTCCTAAGCTGCAGTAACGCTGAGAAAAACAAAATGCGAGAGGATACTGTGATGCAAGCATTCTTGGGAAGACTTCAGAAAACTTCAAGGTACGATTAGAGAGCTTCAACCTCTGAAGTGAAATCCTCGTTTCTGTGTCAGACGTTTTCCCCTTCTGGAGATGGACAGTGGACTCCTGAGTCCAAAAGGCTGCTTCCATCTCTGAGACATTTCCAAGATCTCCATCTGAAGAGATGCCTCATCCAATCAGATTTGCTCAAAGAGCAGCACAAGGATGTTGGTGTGACCGACTTCTGGATGAACATGATTCCCAAGTTCAACCAGGCAAGACGGACTGAAGTTCTGTTTCTCACAGTATTTCCCTCTACCTATATCTGTGAGTCATCATTTTCTTTAATGAACATTATCAAAAGCCAGGACAGAAACGGACTCTCCAGTGCACACCGAGATCAGTGTCTTCGCATTGCCACAACAGAACACCACCCCAACTTCAGGTCTCTTGTTTCAGCCCACTGCTGTCAATTTTCTGAGTGAGCTGCATGCAGTAAAATCATGCAGCTGCAGTTGTCACAATTAATGACATGGACTATAACAACAAACCAAATAATTACTGTACAATCTGCCTAATTATGAAACCTTTTTTAACTAATGCACTGGCCCTTGCTTTTGTGGTGTTAACTAAATGTGGCCCTGAAAAAAATGTAATTGGGGACTTCCTGATTTGATCCTTTGTGGTCTTAAATTTCTTTGTCTATGGCTATCCTAGTTTGGCTTTCAATATAGCATGGATGGCTAAATTTTGAAAAACTAGTAGAAAGTCTCTTGGTCTAACCGGAATGCTATTTATAGTATCTGACATGATACAATGATGATTTGAATATCTGTATACTTGATTACAGTTAGTGTCTGCCATGTCACCAAGATTTTTTTGTTTGACCTAGTTTTCCCCTTATGGATTGTAACCTATATTCACCTTGAGTTTGACAATGGTTTGTTAGTTTCACTGTAGTATCAAGTGATTTTGTTTTTTTTATTTGTTTTTTTGTTTTTTCCCCTCCCACCTCCCTGCTGTTCAGGGGTAATGATGAAAGATTATCAGAGACATGCAAACCAGCTGTAAACCTCAGATACATGACCGGTAATCACAGCAGAAAATGTATTTGGCTTTCAATGGATATTTTTCAATGTGCATTTGAAACATATTTCAAATATATATAATTTATTTTAATTAACGCACACTGAGGTTTGTAAGTTGCATTGCAGTCCCTGCTATGATTGGGTCATGCTTCAGCAGTTCTTGGAGAACGTTATGAAGCCACCTCGGAGAACTTCGACATTTGTCTTGGTTCCTTATGTAATATTGATGAAGAAGGACCTCGCGGAACTCCATCATAATTGGCCACACCCTTTCTGCTGCTGAAAGCTGAAGTCCATGATGGTTTATACAGCCTGATGAGGCTGAAGGACTTTGTCTTTACTGGTAATTACAGTTGGAATAATTTACTACATACATGGAAATTAGAGCTGCACAAGTTGAATTGAAGTTGAAATGGGGGGTGGGGTGTATAAAAGGTACACTTGGTGTAAACATTCTGAATTTATAGATTGCATTCTATATCTGTCACTGTTTTATTTGCAGAAACAAAGTAAAACTGGATTACAGACTGCAGTTATTGGGACTATACACTGAATGACCACTTTGACACACCTATCTAGTAATCTAATAGCATGTTGGGCCTTTTTGGCCTTCAGAACTGCAACAATTCATCTGTGAATAGATACCAATAGGTGTTTATTGTTCTGCAGGAATTTTGGTCCATGCAGAAAAGATGACTTGTAATTGTTGCCATAGATTAGATTGTGGTACTGATGTGCTCTGAACATCCCATTCTACCCCATCCTAGAGATGCTCTATAGGATTAAGATCTGAGGACTGTGAATGCCAAGGAAGGAAAACTGTCATGTTCCTGGAACCAATCTGTGACTTCAGCCCTTGTGGCACGATGCATTATCCTGCTAAAAGACTTCTCCTGCCATAGGGTAAACGGCTGTCATGAAGTGATGAAATCGATTGTCTTGGGTAATCCCTGCTGTCCAAACATCCATCTATGGGTATCCAAGGACCCAGGGCGCACCAAGAAAACCAAGAAAAATTGCCCACAGCATTACTCCACCTCTCTGAAGTGGTGACACCTGACATGAAAGGCTCATTAATTCATGCTTGTACCAAATTCTGACCCTCCCATCAGCATGTTGCAAGAGAAATCTGGATTCATCTGACCAGGTGGTGATTTTTCTGCATAGTGGTAGGAAATATCAGTATGTGTATTTGGACACATTAACTAGAGCCCCTGCATTGTATTTGGCTGCAGCTGGCTTGACTGTGCACAATCTGTTTGTCAGGACAATTCTTGGCATCCTTATCTGATCATTTTCGTCCATGAGTTGTTTATGTCCACAGGAACCCTCAGTGCTGGATGTTTTTCATCAATCGCATCATCCTTGGTATACTTTTGACACTGTCGCTCAAGAAAACCCCACAATGTTGGCAGGTCTTGAAGTACTTAACCCTAAATAATCTAGCACTGATGATGGTGCCTACTGAGAGAGCTTAGTTTTCCCATTCTGATGTGGTTTCACACTGAAACTGAGCCACGGAAGATGCTGCACCTCTGGACCATGTGTCTAATTTCAAATTAGGGAAGCTCTGATCGTGAAAGTCTAAGGTGTGTCTAATAAAGTGGACATTCAATGTGTACTTAAGTGGAATTTTAATGAAATTGTGTAATGTATTAGTTGTGCAGCTTTTTTTTTTTTTTTTTTTTTTTTTTTTTTTTTTTACAGAAAAATGTGGGTTGTTATTGGTTTTGT
>JAOXYF010000005.1:12293520-12305533 GCA_028565775.1 Sternarchorhynchus goeldii | reverse complement strand
TATATATCCTGTCACAACTAATAAATATATATATAATATATATATATTAGTTGTGACAGGAAATATTCTAACCGTAACTGTTATTCTTAACATGTATTGCCTCATTACAATATCTAACCGATTGCAATGTGTAATTAATGGATTGTAATAATCCTAAACTCTTCCATCCTGAGGTACCCTACACTGGTGTGTATAACAGTGTGCTATGTTACTTATTAAATCTTTAATTGCTTAATTCAACTTTCTGTTAGTTTTAAGTATCCTATATAGTTAAAGAGTTGGCCGATACCAATTCCCTGCAAAGTATCCAATCTGCAATGCACGTTTATGAGGCTAAACCGTAACTTAGGCAAGCTCAGCGGTAAACCTCCTGACAAAGCAGGCTATTAATCATAGCAAAGAACTTTGTACAATTGGTTACGCATATTCTAGTATTAGTTATAACACATCAGTAATTATAATATGGAGTCAGATAAACCTTCTCCATGCATTAAACCCTTGCCCTCTCCTATTTCCATCGTTGGTTGTAGGTAAGCGGGGTAGGGGTAGATAAATATAAAACAAAACCCCTACAGAAAAAAGTTTATAATATTTAATATTTCAGCTTCCTCTGGGCTGACTGTTTACTATTACAAGTCTAAGAAATGCTAGTTGACAAAAATAATGAAATGATGGAGTAAGATAACAGCTAATTATTTCATATATGTCAAAAATTAACACTTTCACACAAAAAGGTTTCATAGAAATTTTAAATGATGCTTGTAAGAAAGTGAAAATCTAGTTGAAATGTACATTTTTGTAAATTAAATTCTTAATTTGGATAAAATTGGGTGATGTTTAGTAATTTGATGTTTGTAAAGTATTCAGAAACAAATATTTATAGATGTTGCAAATGACCCTTAGGGTTTTGGGTTGGATTTAAATTTGTGTTGAACATCCACGAGTGTGTTAAAAAGGGGAAACTTAATAGGTGTGTGTGTGTGTGTGTGTGTGTGTGTGTGTGTGTGTAGGTTTAAGTTCTGTGACTGAGTGCCATACTGAGGGCCAACCACCATTCTATGTGTGTACGACATGCACGGAGAGGTTTCCAGAGAACTCCATTACAAAACATCTGACCAGTCAGGATCACCAGTATATGTATCTGGTAAATTTTATTATCATCAGCAGTATTATATATTAGACATTATTTAAAGAGTTGTGTAAGTTGTGTAACTTCACATGTATGCATTTCACTTTTTATGTTTGTGTTGGTTTGCATTAGAAATCTATAAAGTATGTTCCTTTGCTGGATAAAAAAAAGGTGAAGACAAAATGGCTGAGAAATCAAGCCATTATGGTGGAGAGGAGTCAAGGATATGGACAAGCACAGGTCTTGTTTGTTTTGGTTTTAATTTTTACTTGTGTACACTACTTGCAAGTAAAATGAATTTTATCATGAAATTATAGAATAAGGGTGAAAAATGATCTTTATATGTAAATTGACAATTGTCTTCTGTATTTTTTTTTTCCTCATTTGCCTTAAAGTTCCATTGTGGTGCAATGTTAAATATTCAAGATGAGTAGTAACAGGCAAATAGGCTTGTTTTCATACTTATTTTCTGTGCCTTTGCAGGTCCTTGATTTGGAGGCCAAAGATTATCATCATATTCTTAGTGCTCCCATTCTAACTGGTGTGTTAAAATAATCTCAGTAAGAGTGGTTAGATTTTGAGTTAAAAATGTAATACCAGAAGATGACCATGTAATGTTTTATTTTTTTTTGTCTCATGTGGCTATGGGATCTGAAGCTTTGGGAAAACTGAGGGATTCTCTACGTAAGCTCATATCAACCGATGATGATGAAAATGTACAGGCAACATCCTCATTGGATGACCACAGCTGTGACGAGAGCAATGGATCAAAAGGTTCACACATTGCTCAAATTTGGCTCAAATATTTGTTGGGCATTAATTTGTAGAAAGGTTATACAGATTGCCTAATGGCTGTATGTGTTCTTTTATAGTACTCAAAAGGATTGAGAAAACTGAAGAAAAGGATACACAACATTTACAAAGAGATGCTGTGATGGCAGAATGGTCCAAACCTGATACAGCCCTTATGACTGCACCAGTTTCTAATGATCCTACACAGAGTTCACCTCATTTATGGTCTTACCTCACTAGCCCCACCCGAACACAGCCCGTTATTGGTTAGTGTTTTCCTTCTTTCACCAATTCTTGAATATAATGCTGACCAAACATCATTAGTGGGTTATGTAATTTTGTTTGTTTGTTTATTATTTTGAATTCTTTTCAGGATTAAGTATGATCACAGAGTACCGTACTTCCACTCATCAGGATTCTTTCTTGTGCTCATGCTGCAAACAAATCCTCTCTACTTCATGTTATGTAGCACATCTGATCAGTCCAAAACACCGCTTCAACTACATTGTGAGTGAAGTGTTGGCTGTTAGAATATACACATTGACATATCTTTAGCACATAGTACCTTGGTCTGTCTCTGCAACCATGTTTGTGCTAAATTTGAGTACCACTTTGTATGTGTTCTTTCCATAGAAAAATAAGCACTCCGAGCTTGTAGCACTGTGGGGAGATAAAGTCAGTTTGACTTGCAAAATTGCAGAGCTCCAAGAGAAGGCAAAGATTCTACAGGACCAGGAAGGCTGGGGATGCATCAAGGTTCTCATTTGGTGTGAATCCCATGTGTTAGAGGATTAGTTTGTGGCATGTTCTATATTATCTCTCTCTGTCTCCCACCTCTTTTTTCAGGTGGTGGAAAAGGAATCTTTAAAAAAGAAGGATCAAGAGGAAAGCAGTAAGAACACAGTGATAATCGGGAGTGCTATTAGAAGTGGGCCTTTAAGTATATAAAGAGAACTGACATAATGTTAAACCCAAACACTCTTGTATTCTCTTTCAAATGCAAATTTTGCATAGGCAAAACAGGAAGCTAAAACGGGCTTACTCCAAAAACCCAGGACTGTTGCAGAGTAGTCTCAGCTTATTAAAATTTATACACATTTCACTGAAAAGACAGGCATCACTACCCTGATCACAGCTTGTAAGTACCTAGATAGCCCTGCTAGCTAACAATTAGTTATGCAATTTTATTCAGTTTTTATTGATTGAAGCCAGATCATCTTGTGTTGAACATTTCACAGTGACTTAACAACTTTCACTAGCTAATTTATTAGTCACCTGCTTGTCAAGCTTGAAAGTAGGTGGCTAGCTAGTACAGGTAATATTGGCTACTACTTAGCTAGCTTGCCTATGTACAGAGGTTATTAAGAAGAAGGCCTACATTTTTACGTTATGACTGTCTCTCTTCCATTGTTAACTGCATTTTTCTCACCATTTTGGTAGCAACACACTACTTTCTACAGTACAATACTGTTCAACTGATGCTCACAAGGGTATGGCACCACAGTGTGTTCCAACACTGCTTTTATGCAGACAATGTGTTGTAAGCAATCAAGAAAAGTTGGAACACGTGTAGGAATCAAGCTTTCAAGGTTTGATGAACCTTCATTGCTGCAGAAGAGCTTTAAATTGTTAACCCGTTATATGTTCTGAGAAATAGGCTTTTTTGTATAAATCTGAAATATTTATTCATTTTCAGTTTTGGGTAACCTTAACTTTGTTAAAAAAATATTTTAGAGATTTGTTTTTATTTATTTATTTATTTATTTATTTATTTATTTATTTTTACCTCTGGCAGTTTAGCACCTACCTTTGTACCATTTGAAGTTATTCATTGGAGTTGAATGACTTCAATTGCAATAAATGGAAGAACTGCATTGTTCTAAAACGTTTGACTGGTAGTGTATGGCACTGTGTATCGGTGCAACCACCAAGATGATTGACATTGGCGCTGCCATCATGGGTGCACTTGCGCAGTACACACATAGTATGGGGCATGCGCATCAAAGACAGTAGGTGGGACAATATCTCCACTCCGTCTTGAGTCAACATCCTGTTTCTTCAAAATGTTTGACTCAAAATTAGCTGCCAATCAACACAGCAGATCGCTGTCAGTCATCTCTTAGCCACACCTCCCTAAGTGGCATCAATAAGTTATATAAAACCTGTTTATCGTAAAGAAAAATATTGGGAGGGATATTAATGTGATGGAACATAACTGCCAGAAAATCCTTTGGATGTGTAATTTGAAATTAAAGTTTGATTAGATGGGAATGGGTGAGGTTAAAAGTTCTGCTGCAGCCAGCCACTAGAGGGCACCTGACACATAGTGGCTTCACTTTTCACCTAGTGGCATCCAGTCCACTTGTATATACGGTCTATGAAAGATATCGAATCTAGACTCATGCCTTTTAGTTACTGGTAGCTTCTGCATTCCTGAAGTTGATTGACTGTCATTTGACAAGACAGTCAATTTTTAACTGAAATATTCTAAAAAAAACAAAATAGGATCTTCTATTCCCTGTTGATACATTGTGACCGTCTAATGCACTTGATTAATTTTACTGGAACTTCACTGATTATACAAGCTGACCATTAATCATATTTAAGTTGCACAGCATAAGTAATGCCAGAGCAGTAATACTTTATATAACCACATTCTCTAAATGTAATGTTTCCCTTACAAGTCAATGCAAATTGCCTCATGAATACTTAAATATAGGGTGTCTGTTCATTATTGTGTGATATAGAGAGGACAGTTGTGGCATGGGGGGGGAAGTAAGCACTTAAGGAGATATCCATTGTCATCTGCAGTAGTTACTGTAATATGAGTGCAGTCGATCGCTCCAATTACACTGGCAAAACCAGACATTGCTTCAGATTGTGCACTGAATGAGTCTTAATCTGTTCACCTAATGATATGCCGTCTTATGTATGCCCACCAATACTGCTATCATGATAGTGTTGTAGGATAGCAGGAATAGATATGACGTATTGACTCCTTCTCTCTGGAAGCAACTGGTTGCCAGGAATACGAGTCATTAAACTATTTTGCAAGGTTTGCTGTGATTCCATACTTTATTCCAAGGTGTTGTCAATTCCCACTTTTATAAATGTTGCATATGCATCAAATATTCCGTAAATATGCAACCATCAAGCATTTCTTTATAAATACCAGTTTCAATATATAAACATTTAAATTTCAGACTCCGTTGATTAGAAGTGTTTCTCGTTCTGTAATGTTCTCATGATGGTCACAGTAACTTTACAGTTTGTACAAATAATTCCTAATTGAGTGAAAAGCTCCTTCATTAGCCATTTTGTTTTTGTTATTGTTTTGATATTTTGTTTGTGTGTGGATTTGTTCCAGAAGCTGAAGAACCAGAAGCCTCTCAAACCAGAAGTGAAACGGGTAATTAAACATATGGCGAGAAAAACTAAATTCTAATGTGGTTTGGTGATTTAATATTACAATGAGTGTAGACTATAGAGTAAGTGTTTCTGGGTAGCCAAAGTTTCTCAATAATAAACACTCATTTTGAAACGGTATCCACAGGACAGCAGGACCAAAATGAACTAAATCTCACAAAACTGCTGAAGAAGAAGAAGAAGAAGAAGAGCAAGCCCAGTGCTATGATTGGTTTGTACCACCAAAGATATTCAGTGACATATGAGCCATATTGGTGTGAAGGATGTACAGTTTTGCAGTCGCTCATCTGAAATGGTTTTGCAGGGTTGAATTTTGTCACATGTGTGGTTCATGACAAAAAGAAACTGTTCTTCTGTGAACTGTGCTCAGTCAGATGTCATTTGGACCACTTGTGTAGTGTGGCCCACAGGAAAATCTATGTGGTAGGTCCTTAAGTAGCATTCTTTCAGTATCTAACCCTTTTTACTACTAATGAGCATAGGTGACCGAACAGGGAAACTAATATGTGTGTTGTACAGGAATATAAGTACCCTGGATGGACTGCAAGTGGTGCAAACATGGAAAAAAAGCTGCATAAGATAGCTTTGCGTTTAGCAGCAGTGGAAAGAAGCACAGGGATTGGAATGAAGGTAAAAAAAATGGTGGGGAAGGGGGGTGGTGAGTAAAACCAAGTGAAATTTCACTTGTATTCATGGCAAATGCCTTTATCCCCTGACTTTTCTCCAGAAACTGGATGTCAATGACAAGGTGTTCACAGCCTTAAGGACTGCGCCAATCAGTGAAGGCAAGTGCTGTGTTCATCAAGCAAGTGTCTTTCTGCATTTGTTTGTGTGTTGCGTAGGATTTGTTCATGAAAGTGTTGGCAGCACTTAATCTTTTTGCTTTTCCTTCATCAGCTCTGTCCAAATTGCAACTGCTGCAGACAAACGCAGATGCTGGTGTGAAGCTAAGTGCAAGTGCTTCCTCTCTCCAGACCAATCCTGGCACAGCCTCAGACGATACATACGGTAAGCACAGCACTTGTTATTTGGCCTTTAACGTTGCATTATTCTGCTGCCTTTCATTGATTTTTACTGTGGAACTGGGGACCCGCCAAGATGCACAGCTAATGCCTAATGCACAACGGTGAATTTTCTTGCGGGAGAGGCACTTCAAGCCGATGGGATCAGTGTGGTTTGTGTATTTGGTCCATCTGATTCTGGTCACTCGCCATCGCCAGGTTGTGTATGTTGCCATGGAAGTAACACTGTCAATCAATATACAATCTGACATACCCTCACAGTTCTGTGCAGGCAACACAGCAGTTTTTAGAGCATTTAACTACCATTAAATTGCATTAATACATAAATAATTATTGAATACAACAATGATAAATACTTTTTGTGAAACCAAGTTGACATGGCCATTGAAGTTTGGTGTCTAGCATAGGGCTTCATGTTGTCAAAGCTCCGTCATTGCTGAAGCTGAAGTTCTGGTGTGATCCAACTGGCGCTCTGGTGTGTGATCTGTGCAGGTACCGGTAACATTGTTAAAGATCCTATGCCATGTTCCTCGACCTCCCTCACCTTGGTACAGCAGCAGAAAACCCCCTTCACAGAGAAATCTGAGATTCCAGGTGAGATCACTAGAGCACCTAGACACTACAATTTGAAATATTTGATAGGTGTCAACAAATATAGAGGGACGTTTCTTTATAGAGGGTTTCTTGTCAACAACTGTGAATTTTGTGAACCATGAACAATCCATGTTTGACCTACACATGACTTGTACCACAAAGTACAATAGTGAGGATTTTCACCTTTGTCAAGCAATAAGGATGTGGATCCATTACACTGTTTTTCATCTCATTATCAGCATGGGGAGGTCTGGAGAAAATAAAACAGCTTTGACTGATCACTACCGTTAAATCTACAACTCCAAGCATAAGTCATAAAGCTAATCAGTGTGATGGATAATGCTAATGCTGCTATACTCTCTCCTTTCCGCTACACTCATCACTGCCCCTTTTCCGCACACACACTCGTGATCCACCCACCACCGTGCTTCAGATAAGGGAGGAGACGCAGCTTGAGGGTGGATGTACCCAAGGGTGTTTAGGCTTTTTAAAGAAATCGCCTACAATTAAAATTATTGTACATGTAGGCATCATGTCATTTTCTGTAAGTTCAGGGTCCAAACAGCAGTTTTTTTTTATATTAGAGATTAACATATATGTAAATACTTTTATTTTCCTCTCTGAGGGGTACATGAGTCATATTTTACCTCTGGAGTTTCCAGATGTTTTGGGAACATCCCTGCTCCAAAATTGGAGAGATCTAAGGCATCATTTGTGGTATATATGTATGTGACCTGTTAATTTTCGGACAAGCTGATGACTTTTTGTTTTTTGTTTTGTTGAAGTATTTTGTTTATTCATGCTGCAGTGTCCATTTTTGAAAACTTCCTGTTACTCTTTAAATTAGACGGTATAATTCCTCTTCTTTCAACATTAGGACCTTTATTTTTCCTTGAAATTTGAAAGAGCTAACGGATACATTTATTTTTACTTTGTTTTGTATTTCTTCTAGATAACATCCCAACGAAAGTCCCTTTGTATCGTATGTGTCCTGTGGAACCCTGCTCTCTTTCCTCAGTTTCTCCCTCATCATGTCCCAGTTCATCCTCTGTTTCAATTTCTTTAAACTCTCCCTGTGACCCTTCTTGCCCCCTCACACCTTCTACCAACCTCAATGCACCTGACCGTTCATACAGCCCTATTTCTCCTCCACTACCCCCATGTTACAGCTCAACGTCTGCCTCCCTACCACTGCCGTCTGCAACTCCAGACCCACCTCCACTATCCTCTCCATATGAGGCTCTGTCACAGTGTCACTTGGTCCCTCCAGTTGGTGTTCCCTATCCTACTACTCCTCCAGCTCCTGTAAACTCCACAGTCTTTCTGCCCACCTGCTCTGCTCCTCCACTGTTTCGTACTGTGTCTAATTCTAACCACACTAGCACGGCTCTCTCGCTCCCCACTACTTCTGAACATCTACCTGCTCCTCCTTCCTCCTCATCCCTGATGCATCCACAGTCTTCATTTGCTGAGTGGAAAAGTGGAGACAGATCACAGCTTGGTCAGTGCATCTTTGTGTTTTCTTGTCCTGACCTGTTTGATCAAGCCTGTTTAACACACTTATCTTTGAAAAGAACAGAAATGGTTTGGTATTATTGCGTCAAAGTTCTGTCAGTATTACAACTGTAATAATATAGTGTTAGTTATATATACAGTATATACTTCATTTGTAGCTCTATAGTGTCCATGATTGTATGTGGCTTCATGTAGAAACTTGAGTCCAACACAGATTCTCATAGTCACTACATACAGAACCCCCCCCCCCAGAAGTGTAACACCTTTAACAAGTTCAGCATAGTAATACTTAATGGATAACTGGCACAAATGTGTGTAAGAGATTTTTTAAAAATGCAACAAAAAAAGAAGAATGAATCATTCAGTATTCTCCTTCTGAGTATGCCATCATTAATGCTTTTTCTACAATTTTCAAACTGCTGTTTCGTATATAAACGATGCAGTATTCAGTTACTGGCTGAAATTGGAATTCAACAGAATAAGGGTTTGTCATTTTTCTGAAAGACAACTCGGGTAGCATAAGATAAATACACACCCACACCCTCTCACTAGTGGTGTGGAGCACATCGAGCAGCCACACACACACCCCCCTTAGCTGATGCAGTGTTGTTGATGCAGTGTTCAGTTACTGTCTGAAATTCAAATTCAAGGCTGTGGTGGAAATTTCTAGACTGGCAATAATAGAATTACTTTAGACAAACACGGTGTAAGTTAATTCACTCAAGAAAAGGGTTTAATAGTCTTGTATACAAGGGCTCAGCAAAGATACAAGTGCACGATGCATTGTATGGATGCGGATAGAATAAACTGTTTCTCGTCTCTTCTCTTATACCCCAGCTACTCCCTGTGTTGTGCAAAACAAAATGTTTTTCTAAGTTGGCAGTTGAGACACCATCCTAAATTTGCATCTGCTTTGTACTTGACCTGTGTCAAGCTCTCTTATCTGCACATTCCACATCCAATTGACTCCCTGTTTCACAAAGTTGAGAAAAAAAACAGTACTGCATGTTGTTAATGAACAGAGACTTAACAGAAAGAAAGAATATATGATTCAGTGATACAAATAAAGAATAAATGATTGTGCAAAAAGTAAAATGAGTGTGTTTATAAAAGACATCTTCCACAAAGGCCTGTGTGTTTAAATGTGCAGTGTTAAGAGAATCCATCCTGGGAGAGGAGAGCAAACCCCTGGCCATCACACCGCCTCTTATGTACAGATTTCCAAACATGCCCATAGGTTTGTACCATCTCTTTGTTCCCTACTTCAGATTTGAACTTGGTCCATTGTGATGCAACATTCTGTAAACTTGCCAATTTCTTTTAAAGATATTTTATGTGGTACCCTGACAAACTGTTCATGTCACTTACAGTGGCAGGGCAAAGCCGTGCTTCTGCATTTCTTAAAGTTTCAAACACAGAGCCTGTTGTAGGTATGTGTATGACAACTTTTTGTACACTATAATGATATCATAATATTATATTGTCGAAACATCTTTTTGTGTTAAAGAGGCTATTTTGGGGGGGGTGTTTGGTTGATTTACAGGTCTGTCTAACATACTGGAATGCCGAAAAATCCCTCAGGCAACTTTTTTCCTGTGTCTGAACTGTGCTGAACATGTTAGCAGGGTGGATATTTGTGACCACATGACAAGTGAAAGGCACCAGTACCTTTCTATTGTAAGTGGGGGGGGGGCGGGCTTGAGTGAGAGTTTCCTTGCATTTTAATTATTGTATTTTCAAGTTTCCATAGGTTATCTTTTTGTTTTGTAGAGAACTCAGTATCCTGAGATATTCCAGGAATGGCAGTGGGAGACCGTCTCTAACATGTTGATTCGAGACATGGCTGGGAGACTGGCATTGCTGGAGAAACACTTTGATGCTAAGGTAAACTACCTATGTAGATCAAACATATATCCTTTGATCAAATTGTATATTTTTACAAAGAAACTTGTAATGTCACAGAATTAAACAATGTTTGTGTTGTACAGGTCATTATGCTGAGCCAAAAACAGTACGAGTGCCTGCATTCTGCAGACTTTCATGATGGTGAGTGTACTGTTTACACAACTCTGTTGGTGGGGGGGGGGGGATGAGACCACTACAAAAGTAGCAATTTGTGAAGTTTTTCTATTTATAGGTATATTTCCAAAAACTAAGCACATAGTTTTTCACAAATTACAGTAAGCTCTTATTTGAAGAAAATTAAAACTGTTCAATGATGATAAAAGGTCAATGCATTTCTTTTTTTGGTCATTCTGATTTCATTTCAGTAACAGGAAAAAAAGAAGCAAAATCTGCTTCAAAATCAAAATGAGATTGAATGAGATGAAAGAAATGAAAACAAAACAAGGGCTGTCTTCCTTTTTCTGAAACTAGATGTTTATACTCATAAGGCTATTGCCAAGGCAACTCAAGTAGTATAAACTGTTGTGGAAAAATGACAAACACCACTGGACGTGTGCTTTACAGAAGCTTTACTATTGCTTGCAAGTTGCAGAAGAATCTGCCCAGCACAATGTGTCAAAAAAGAAGGAAGAAAGAAGCTCACTTCTCTAGTTCCTTGTAACCCACTTCTCTTATACCCATTTCTTCTCTAGTGGGGTGTGTCCTTTATACCCATCTCTTCTCACTTATTCTTTCAGAGTAGGTATATATTTAGCAATAAATTTGCTCTCAACCCCAACCACAGGGCTAAAGAGCATAAAACCGTTCCATATAAGGAATGTAACGGACACTTGAGACAGAAGAGTAGGAAATTGCCACAGGAACTCATGCTCAATCCACTGTCAGCTGTCTTTAAGAACAGTGAATACCAGTATTAGGCATTGGTTTTTGTACATTACGTTCCTTTATACTTAAAGAACAAGATCGCAAATACATGTGGCCAAGTGATCTTTCTCCACATGGGAGGCTGAACTCTCCTTTACAGGTGTGGACCTCGGCAATCCCGGAGAGGCTCAGATTAGAGCTGCTGCTCCTCCAAGTTGAGAGGAGCCAGCTGAGGTTTTTTGGGCATCAGGTCTGGATGCCCCCTCAACCCCCTCCCTAGGGAGATGCTCCAGGCATGTCCAATAGGGAGGAGTCCCTGGGGAAGACCCATGACACATTGGAGGGATTACATGTCCTGGGAACACCTCGGTATCCCCCTGGAAGAGGTGGCAGGGGAGAGGGAGGCCTGAGCCTCTTTGCTTAGGCTGCTGCCCCACAACCTGGACATGGATAAGCTGTGAAAGATGGATGGATGTTCCTCTATAATTAACACCAGTTTCTATCATGTCTCAGATAATAATTACAGAAAATGAAAGCGAATACCACATCCCAACACTGGTGGTATGCAGCACATAAAGCAGGTTCTCGCAACAGTTTCTTGTAGCTGCCATTGTAAGTTAGCTGGCTATGGAAGCATTTGCAAAGACAGTGACGTTTTAGTAATAATGCTATAGACCCTTCTTCAGAACGCTGAGGTGTGTGTGTGTGTGTGTGTGTGTGTGTGTGTGTGTGTGTGTGTGTGTGTGTGTGTGTGTGTGTGTGTGTG
>JAOXYF010000005.1:12274554-12293420 GCA_028565775.1 Sternarchorhynchus goeldii | reverse complement strand
TGTGTGTGTGTGTGTGTGTGTGTGTGTGTGTGTGTGTGTGTGTGTGTGTGTGTGTGTGTGTGTGTGTGTGTACCCATTATGCTTGTATAGATCATTATGGAATAAACATGAGAAAAGGTATCCCTCCAATTGTAGATATAAAGGAGATATGTCCAACAGCCTTTATGTTCTTAATTTTTCTAATGTTTTTTATTTCACTTATATTAAGTCTTCAGAGGCTTTGTATGTTTTGGTTAAACATGTTACAGCTTCTATTAAGGTTTTGGGATCAGTGATATAAATAAACCATCCTTTTCCCCCAGCTCTGTCTCAAAAACCCAACTAGTTATATTTGTGTGCTTTTGAATTTTAGCAATAAAAATACTACATCAGATGTATGGACCGGAACAGAGGCTGCAGTCCTTTGAATCATGTGTTACAGGCCAAGATCAGACTTGCAGTGGTAGGTCTACCACCAGAATTACATCACTCTGTAACATCAACGTTTTTCACATTACATCTCCTTGCTCACTCATTGGACCCAAACATTAAGAATGAATATGTTCATATATGGTTATTCTTTTATGTTAAATTTGTCAGGGTCACACCTAAGATAGGAGATCATGTATTTCTTTATTTTCATGCTAGAAATGCGTGACCCAAGGGTGCTGCAAGACTTTATGGAGGCTGACGGAGAAGCATATGTCCACCAGCCCCAACAAAGCAGCAGCCTTAGTCCAAGCCAAACAAAACAAGACAGTCTTCACACTGGACAAGTTCCACACAGAGGTAGGAACCAAACAACTGAAAACTAAAATGCAAACTGTTCCGTTTGGTACTTATTTAGAACTGAGCTGATAAGTCCATGATGACTGTTTTCCAGCTTTGGATAGTATGCAGGGTGGCTTCAGTAGAAGCAATATAGTCTGCACTCCCACCATGCCTGAGCTGCAGGCCAGTCAGATCCCTCAGAAAGCAGACACTCTGGCTGAGGCACCACATACCCTGCACCAGTCCAAAGCACAGACAGCAGAGTCTGACAACAGAGACCATGGGTTTTACTCTCCTGAGTCATCGAGTGAAAGGAAAAAAACATCTGGGAATGGTAAGCAATTGGGTCTATCTTTGCCTAAACACATGGAGCATATGTGTTCCGTTAGACATCTAAACGGATTGATTTGTTACTGTAACAGAGCGTGTAACTTCATTGTATTTCGGGTTGTGCAAATTCAGCAGTATTACAAACTCAGTCCACTGCCGGGGGGTTGCAGCCCGGCCTACCTGCACACACCTTTCCTTGCGTGATTACAATCAAACAGGAGCAACCTGATGAGGGTAACAGCATGTAATGTTCTAACACACATGTTATTCAAAAACTCAAGTAATTGAATACACAAGTTGCCAATTTTAGTACTTTCCAATACCAGTAAACCAAGTTAAATTTTGTTTTTCTTAACATAGTTTCTCATGAGTCATGTGGCTTTGGACCTCCCAGTCTGGAAATGCCAAGTTCTGGTCAAGCTACAAGTAAGAGACGGGGCAAAGAATGATGAAAGTGCTTCCAAATTGATCCAGATCAGAACAGATTTCCTTTGATTACATTTTCTTAAGTGTTTTTTTTTTATTTGTTAATTCATTTTGAGTCTGTGGTATTAATTAAATAAATGTGTAAATATTGGGCGGGGGTTTGTTTGTTTTTTGTCTCTTACATAGTGACTCCCTTCAAGCATCCAACTGATCTGAAGGAGTATGTGGACAGCAAGAGAGCAGCACCAGATGCTGTGGTTGGTCAGTATCAGAGTTTACACTGTCCTTATGTGAATCATGGTCTTCCCTCTTTATGATCTTCTGATGCCTGTGTGTGTTTGCATTTGCCACAGGACTAAGCTCGGTAATTGAATGTCTAAGTGAGGGTCAGTCTCCACTGTACTTGTGTGTATCCTGCTCCAGCATACTCAACCATGACCTTATCATCAACCACCTAGTGAAATGTGGCCACCGAAATAATTACTTGGTGAATACCCTTTTTGTTGTTGTTATTGATATGAAGATGTTTTATAATGCATTTATAATAGTGAAAGCACTTCAAACAAAACTATATAACAACTAGAAAGGAAAGAAGAAAATAATGAGGAAATGGTAAAGTTATGCACATAGAGAATAGATTGTACCTATAGAGTAAACTAATTACTTCTAGGCCTAACGAGACCATAAGACTAATTTCACACGATTTACATTGCTCTTCTATACTACTACCTTACTACAATGACTTCAACCTGAAAGAACATGACTCTATTGCATGGCTACATGTTCTTCCAGTAGCTACTTGGTGACGTATGCAAGTTAAATACAAGTTTCACACTTAACACAAAGGTGAGGTTAATAGAACGACAGGAGGTTACAAACAAATAATTATTCATAAACAAGATGACCCAAACAGTAATTTTAATGGTAATGTAATCCAGAATTTGTTCAGTTCCTATCCAAAGGTATGCTTAACCCCTTCAGATCAGAGTGAAAGAGTTGCATTCTACAGTGTTATATTTGTGTAATATTTACATTTGTGTTTTCTGTGTTTTCTTCAGAGGGCTCGATACCCCTGGTTGTTCGATGAAGTGTTCAATTCTGATAGTAGAACTCAATCTCGGACACTCATGTGGCTTGCTCACAGGGTAGAGAAAGATTATGAGGACGAACCAGGTCATTTACAGGTAAATCACATTATATTCTATTTAGATATTTTAATAATATTCCATTCTCATACTGTTTGTGTTTGTTGATTTTTGGATATTCTGTTGTAGGAGATGAAAATGGAATGTGCTGATTTAAAAGAAACAAAGGGCATGTCCTTTGAGAAAGGTAACTGCATCGACGCACTTAGTTGGTACACACTTTTACATGAATAATGCTTTTCATATTGAAACTTTCCATTCTTAACCTTCTTCTCTTTCACTCTTACTGTTTCCTTTTATCTCAGCTATTATGCAGTTACAGAAAATTAGAAAGAAGCAGAACCTACCTGCTCTCCAAACCTGCATTTCACCCAAGATCAGAAAAGGTTATTACTAATAAAGCCATACATAGTTGCAAAATAAGTAGCTGGAAGTATTGTTTGTCTAATCACAGGTTTCTTTTTCTAGATTTGGTGAAACAGGAGAAGGTGGAGACAGAAGTGACAGCGCATCATTCACTTGATTTTCCTGGGACAAGTAAGTCATGAAAATGTCATCACAGAACTCTTACTGGCTGTTTCTTCTGGTGTGTTGATATTATTTAATTTTATTCTTTGTGTGTAGTTCCCCAGGAGCCAAGGACAGCTTCGAAGCGCAAGACTGCTAAACCAGATTTATGCAATTTGTCTCAACCACCAGTTAAACAACTCAAAATTTCAAATGACATCCAGTCAAGAGTAACTTCCAGTCAAAAGGTGGTTGAAGACAGTGGCACTACACCCAAAAACAAAGACTCGTGTCATACCTACAGATCCACCAAATCAAACAGACCCACTCAGAAGTCATCAGAACAAACCAAATTAAAGGCTAAAACCAAAGATGATGGTTCAATCCCATCCTCTTGTAAAGAAAACCTTAAGCTAGACCCTGAGTTGAAAGCTCTGATATCAGATTTGCACTCTGGGAAACAGGATGTGCCTCCCAGCCACAGCAAAAGCACTCGAGTGCTGTCGAATATCGTCCGTGCTGATGAATCCAAAAAGGTTGATGCACAAGTGCATAATGTAACTAATATGAAAAAAAACAATAAACTCAAAGTGGTAGATACTTATTCCAAAAAATCCCATAGTAACCCACCAACACAAACTGACAAATCTTGTTCTTTCACAACAAGCCGTTCAAAATGGTCCTCTTCCCTAGAGATTCCCAGTGTCTTTTCAGAATTTCCAGTAAATAAAAGCAGGAGCTTACACAGCGTTACAGATGGTCTTTTTGAAGTCCAGAAAGAGGCTTCCTTTTTGCCTGCAGTTCATTCAGATCAATCTCTGCTATCCCATTCTCTACCATTACCATCAACGAAACCCAGTATGTTTTTGCATGAGAGCAGCACAGTCAGCTCAGCTCCTGAAAATTCTTCAAGGTCCTCAGGAGATTTAGATCAGAGTTCCCAGACTTGTAAGAAAGCCACTTCATCTGAGACTTTGGACAAAACTGTATGTAAAGCTGTGGACAGTGTTGTTGATAACAGCCAAGAGCGAGGACTGGCTTCTATCCAGGACCTTCAGCAAAAAAAAAGCCATTTCAACACTGGTACCATGAGTACTCCTTCTCTGGAGGAACAGGGGTTGGAAATTTCTCGACTGCCTGACATGAGGCCCTTAGTGAAAAAGAGATCACATGAAAGTGCCTGGAATTATGAAAACCGCCAGTTTAACTCTGAAACACATATTACACTTAATACAAGCATGGTAGCCAATTCCTCTAGTGAAAATGTGGCCATGGAAGGGCAATATTTCTTGCTGTCACAGCAAAACTGCAGTAATGAACAAAATCAAGATTTGGACTGGAGAGCTTCTGCTAATAGTTGGGACAGGTCTGCCTATGCTGGCACAGAAAGTGGCTTAAATTCGTCTGCTACCTCCACCTTATCATACCCCATTCAGACAGACAATGTTGATGCCAATTTATACTTTTCTGTGGCTTCAGGAGATGCCTCAGCTGCCCCAAACATCAGTCCTGTGATGCATGGATATGCACTGCCTTATCAGTTTCTTGGAGTTTCACAGCCTGATAATACATCCAAACCAATTTATCAGTCTCAACCAGTTTATCAGTCTTTTCAGCACCCAGAAACACATGATGCCTACTATGATTTTTATACTTACAATCAGGCACTTCACCCTAATCAAGTAGCCACAGTTAATGAAAATCCCAGTGGTTCTGCACCTGGATATGAAGGCGCTCTTATCGCTCCAGCTGGATGGCAACAAGTAAGTGTGTGTCCCAATTTATTGAGGATTGCTTTAAATAGTTTTGACCTACTTGAGTACTCCATAATTACTCAGTGTATGTATAACATGTACACAGTTTGTTACATTTAAATAATGTACATGGGTGTAGTGTGTGCCCTTAATCTAGTCTTAATTTTCTTCATCTGTAACACACACATTCTCACACACAGATGGAATATGATAATGTCGCATCATTTTGTTTACAATATCTCTGCACCTGAACTGTCATCAATGATTTCCCCCCCCCCCCCATGTCTATTTGCATCTTAGAGTCAATATCTTTTCAATTCCCAAAAGTCATCGTGAGAGATTACAGAAAAGATGGGATGCAATGAAAAAGGTTACAATTACGATCTATCTGTCTGTAATTATTAATAAAAAAAAATGACTTCATTTCACCATTTTGACCAACTGTGTTGAGGGTACAAACATGATTATCTGTAAAAAGTTATTGTTCAACTTTTTATTTTATTTTTTTTACAGAAAAAGAATGCGAGAAGAAATTACCATGGGTGATTATAAAGAAGAAACCTTATTACCATGGGTGAACCTTATTACCATCATAAAGAAGAGACCTTATCTGTCTTTCCTAATTGTTCTAAAAAGCTTTTGCTTCGATAAGAATCGCTACTGTTGCAGTTCAAGAGAATTTGCAGAATTATTCATTTCTGTAGCAGGAAACAAAATCTAGAATTTAGGATTTTGTTTCACCACACACATGGCCCTTCATCTTGTGTCTTATAAGAACAGGCTTACTTCTGTTATGTATGCATTTTAAAGTAGTTTTACCATCAGAGTTAATGTATTTCAGAAGGGAATCTTTCATTTGTGATTTAGAGCTTTTGACAAATGCATCTGATTTTTTTTTGGGGGGGGGCACATGAAAGAAAAGATCTGATTTTCTTTTATACGTTTTAATTCATAGATCTTTTCATCAAATAAAAAACTTGTTTCTTAACTTTGGATCTTCTTTGTGGTTATGTTGTGAACATGAGTATGCAGTCTTGAGATAGACAATCGTCCCATGGTGTAGAAACCAAAAGTAGAACATCGGCCTAGCAATCTAGCCCGTAGGAGGAAGTGACTACATCAAAGGATAGGTTGGACCTAAAGTAAAACTGTGTTGCATAATTATGTAAATAATTATAATAATTGAAGGTTTTAAAAAAAAATAGAGCAGGTACTGTATAGTAAACAATGGTAGAAAAACACACTGTAATATCATTAAGAAAATAAAACTAGAAGACAATGGTGTATTTTCCCAGGAAGCTCTTGAAGGATTTATGACTTGGAATGCAACATGATTGGCCATGGTACGGAGGGAAAGATAAGAAATATGTTTATTATGAGACCCCTGAAAAGAATTGTTCAATTGTTCTCAAGGCAACTCCTTTGTTGTTTACCCTGCATGGTTGCATTTTAACCTCTATTCTTACTGATCAAGACCTGCTTCAGTCTCTTCATTGCTGGCTCCACTTCTGTGGTTTTTACACTACAACATGTGGTGAAAAAAAATGGGGGGTTTTAGACACACAAAGCCAGAAGGGACTTTTGAGAGGCTCAGAGGGTCATGGAAAGGACAGGCATGGTAGCAAGAGGCCCACAGAGTCATGGAAAGGTCAGGCAAACCCTGGTCTTCATGTGCAGTTGTCAGGTGCTATAGAATACAAAGCCTTTATATTTAAAAAAAAACCCAAAACAAAACAGTAGTATCCATGGCCAATATGGAGGGGTGACTATGTCAAAGGTTCTTTGTTGGACCAAGAAGTAAAACAGTTGTGGTGTATTTTGTAGCAATGCTGTGATGATGTTGATGAAGAAGACTCCACTGACACCATCTTTCTTGCGCATAAGAAGTTTATTGCACAGAAGTCCAGTATCATGTCAAGCTCCCAATCTGCTTGAGAGAGGCTTCAGGCCAATATGAATTCCTTTGAAGCTACAACTAAACCTACCACAATATTTTAAACATGCAGCAACCCAAGTACTGTACAAGGAAGTTGGCAGCAATCCAAGTCCTGTACAAGGAAACTCTTTGCCTGTTTAAAATAGGGAACTAAATATAGGAAGCCTATATGTCAGAACTTCTGACATAGAGGAGACCCCGACATTCCCCAGGTCTTATTTTCCCTGCTGTAAGTGTCTTTCTCTCTGCCCCTTACTCTGTTGACCTCAGAAATATCAGGATGGAAATAGATTTCAAAGGTTTCACATTCGAACCTAAATATAAATTCACTCGAGTCTCTTAACAGAAGACAGTACACAGTGTTGCATAATAATTAAAGGGTCATATGGTCTTTTTAAAAATAAGACGGATATTGCCTAAAATCGGACGCCATTTCTAAATGGCAACAAGCTCATCCAAAGTATGAAGGCACATATGATATGCAGGTTTCAGTAAGAGTAAGGACCCTGGCCAGAGGGGCCATAAAGTAAGGCTTGAAGGCATACGAAGTAAGATATAATGGCCCAAGGATGAACACTGAACATGACACCTAGAAAGTGTCCAAGGCATGCAGGATTTACACGGTGAAAGTGTTTTGGACCAACAGTTGAAATGTGACCAAGCTGTGTAGAATATTAATTATAAAGGGGTGGTACAGTTGAAGTGTGACCACACTGTATAGAATATTAATTTAAAAAGTAATTAATTAATTTAAAAAAAACCAAACAAACAGGTGTGGCCTCAGAGATAATGGTAGAAAAAGATGCTGTATTGAGTGGCCCTATGAGATTATGGTGTATTTCCAAAGCAGCCTTTTACTGGTTACTGGATCAAAATACAATATGATTGTCAAAGTTACAGATAGAGAGAAAAGAAATGTGTATATTAAGAGACTCCTGGTTGGAGTTCTTCAGTTGTTCTCGAGGCAGCTCCTTTGTTGTATACCCTGTGTGGTTTGCAATAAAGTTTTTAATCTCAATTCTCATTGACCAGGACCTGCTTCAGTCTCTTCATTTTTTGATAATTTTTACGCTACAAGAGATAATCCGTTGTTCTCGAAGCAACTACTTTGTTGTACACCTTGTATGAATACAATAAATATTTAACCTCTATTTAAACGGACCAAGACCTGGCGCTGTCTTTTCGTTACTTGTTCAACTACGTTTTTACGCTACAGTAAACTGTGATGCCAAACTTTTTCTTCTATTTTTTGTTTCACCAGCGTTGGCAGCTGTCTCTCTTTTGCCTGAAGAATGCTCTGATTTTCTGCACAGAATAAAACAGAACAGAATTAAACAAAAGCTGCGCTTAAATGGTCATTTTAGACTGTGGTCGAGCACTGACGCAAACGTCCTTACGGATCATGAAGAGTGCCGCGCAGCTGATCCGTTGAGAGCGCAGACGGATTTTCAAAAGAACACTGACTAGATGCAAAACGAAAACAGGTAAATTAAAGTGTATTGTTTTTGCCTAGCTAATTTTTTTAAATTCTTTCGCATTTAATTCGCCTCTTGGGTAATGTCACTGTGGGAATCGGTTAGATGGCTTCCCATTTGTTGACATGCCATCTAATCAACTTAAATCACACACCGATTAGCTAACTGGGTTCATCAATTCATATTTAGCAGGTTAACATTAGGTAATGCTAGCTGTACATATTTCATTAAACTTATTCAGTTTTCAAAGAGTAGCGTTTTATAGTGCTTTCTAATGCTTTAAATCATAAATATGTTCACCTTACGCATAAAACTGTTTACCATCCCCATTCACTGTAACTTACTTAATTATCCTAAATTACCAGCTAGATATTAGATAGGTTAGCTTAACGAACTAGCTACCGCTGTGGAATCATCTAGCTAGCTAGTTTTTCTGGGGATAGTTCCCTCCAAACTAGGACAGCAGTTCGGTTTAGCTGAGCAACAAGTTGGGATATTTCTAGTTTTTGTTTTTGTAGTTGGATAGTGTAGTAGAAAATTTGGGGATATGAAACACGAAGTTCCACTAACTCTGTTTCATGGTTGGTTGAAAGATTGGTCTTGCCATATAGAATCCAGAGGTAAAAAATCAACCTAGCCTTTGAGGGGGGAGGGGGTGGTGGTTGTGATTACATCAATGGATAGTTAAGAATGTAAATTGTTTTCTGAGAAACAGTGGTAGGGGAAAAGCAACTCTGTATTAGCATAAAAAGTGCATAACTATAAGATAATGATGTATTTTCTAAGTAGCTCTTGAAGGATTTACGACCTAGTATGGAACATGATTGGCTGTGATGGAGATGCAACGATAAAGAATATGCATATTAAGAGTCCCCTGAAGAGAGTTGTTCTCGAGGCAACTCCTTTGTTGTTTACCCCGTGTGGTTACAATAAAGATTTTGTCCTCTATTCTCACTGATCAAGACCCGGTTCAGTCTCTTCATTGCTGGCTCAAGTTCTTTAATTTTTTTTCTACAATAGCAAAGGAATTGGAAATGTTGCCTTATTGTCCTACAGACTGCAAGTCTCTAATTTAAGAATTACTTCTCTGGATCACTCTGTTAGAGGAAAAACGCATGTTTTTTTACCTCTAAGCAATGTAAAACGTATAGCAAAAATAACTCTTGCTTTTTATCAATTCAGTTTGTGTTAACAAACTAGCTGGCTTTATAATTTATAATTGCACTCAAATGAACTAGCTGATATGTCACTGCCTGTTCATCATTTAATTTCAGTGTTTTCTTTTTTTTTTTTTTCTTCCACCTAGTAAATCATGCACTCTGACAGAACACACAGTGGTAAGGTCCCACTTATCCACAACACTAAGACATATACAGACCAACATTTATTCATCCCTGCACCACGTCGAGCCTAATTTTACAGTATATATATTTGAGTATATGTGTTGTTCTGTTGTGTTGTTTTACTGGTGGCGTCTCTTTTTTCATGTGATATTTCAGGGGACCAGAGTCACCTCTTTAATTCCATGCGCTCATACTTGTGCAACCAGAACAGAGTACAGCCTATAATAGGTACAGAAGACTGTGCTTCTAGTGCATTGCTAAATAGGAGACAGTTTAATCACATTCAGCATTGGCATTCACAGTAACCTGAAGAACAATTGCTTTTCTGATTTTTCTTATATATGGCACTAATGCATAGGCATCGCTGTCATTGAATATGTTCTTTCGATTACAGCTTCCAGTCTTATTTACTGATGGCTTTCCTATAGATTTGAATGCTATGTAACAGACGGATGTTATTTTAGTCTCTGTTCCTATTGAAACACTCGCTCACTAAGCACTCTTTATATCTGAAGCTCCCGTACTTTGTGCCACAGTAAATTTTCAATGTCACTTGGATTAGCCTGTTTTTTGGCTAATATGTGTAATATGTATATAATGCATACAAATACAATTAAACTTTTATTTTGTATGTTTCAGGCCTTGGCTCTGTAATTGAATTGTGCACAGATGCTGAACCTCCAGTGTATCTGTGTGAGGTCTGCGTTCTCAGAATCAACAAGACGGACATCAAAACCCACATCATAGGCAGTTTGCACAGATGCAACTACATTGTAAGTCACTGTAAAGTAAGGGGGGGGGGGGAGTTGTATTATAGACACTCGTCAGTGTAATGAGGTAAATTGCAAGGGACATTTCCCTGCTAAACTAATTTTTCTTTTCAAAAGATGTCAGGTTAAGGATTTTTGTTGCTGGGTAGTACTAAGCTGAATAAGTGCATAGACATAATTTGAGGTATTGCTCTTCTAATTGTGTGCTATGCTGTTGTAAGCTTTAGTGATGTCGAGAGGAAGGGTTATACTTTTTCCCTGAAAAATGAATTAGAAAGTAATCTGATGAGTAGAATTTGTTACAAGATCAAAATATCTGTAATATATGTTTAATTTTTGTAGTAATGCAAGGCAATCACATGATCACAAAATCTGAAGATTGTCTTGTCTGCAGATAATTACAGATGGCACAGATGTTGCACTTGAAACTATGTAGTTACTGACGCAGGCAACACAATTAAAGGCACAATTAAACAGCTAAATAGCCGAGCACCCCTTCTATGCAACACAATTAATCAAAATACTAAACGGTTCAAATCGCTCATCAAAGCCATAAACTATGAATGTTGCAGAACATTTGAGAATCTTGCAGATAAGGAAGTGTCCCCTAACATAACGTGACTATTTTAGACAAATTACAGAAGTGATACAGGACAAACATCTGCTGAATTAATAGTCTAGCCAAGAGGTCACGTTCCCCTTTTTGGCATCCTTATTATTGGTGTTAAAATGGGGAGAGCACTTTGGGGTACATAAGAGTCAGTATTCACAGTTTAGGCTTCTCCAATTTAGGCTTTCTAAAAATAATTTTTATGGGACCAGTTGTGGAGACAGATAGTACTGAATTATGTTTGCTAAAATAAATCAACATTTAGCAAATTGTTTCATCAATCATGTATTTGTTTTTACACAACAGAGATCTCATCATGTGTCTGGGCTGAGGGCTGACACTGATCTCACTTCTGTGGCATGGCGTTTGATGGAGCTGGCAAAGTTTATCGAAAAGCATGAGGGAACAGGATATGTGCAGGTTATGTATAATTATGTATTCGGAAAGAAAATACATAAATACATATTTTAAGCAATGGATGATATAAAAGCACTTTGCTTTAATGGTTCAGTATCCTTTCACTGTTAAGGTGCTGCATGTGGAAGAAGTCATCTACAAAGAGATGATGTCACAACCTGTTGCAAATGGTCTGTTCTATTATCTGTTTTTTTCGGTGTTATTTTCAGGGGGGGTTTTATGTGTTTGTTTTCATGGATCAGGATCCAAAAATGTTCTGGATAGGCATTGGAAAACATTGTTTTAAATAAATCTTTACAGTGGTGTTTGAATCTTAGTTCTGTTGTACATTTCCTCCTTCCACCCCAAAACATTTTGCTGTTTTGTTCAGTTCTTGCTCAGGTGAAAGAGATGAACAAGCAAACAAAGATTACTATGCTTCAAACCAACATTTGTAGTGAATTCACAAAAGGTAAGTATTTCTACTCATTTAAAAAAAGTAATTGTATATACTTTACTGGATATATCATCTCCATTTTTGAATAATATAAATAGTAATTTTGTGCTTCTACACAAAGGTTATTACACTCGTGCAAGTCCACCTGTGGAAAGCCATACTTCAGCATTTACTCCAATCCGGATGTCATCTAACTGGGCATCTAGTATTATACTGCCGGACTACAAACAACCACAAGCAATAGATGGTAGCTCAAGACAAGTCCCATCCTACATTAAGGCCAACAGTCCTAGCAGAACATTACCTGGAACCCAAGACCCATCTGAAATACCAAGTCAACCAATTCAAATTCTTCATAATCATAGAAGCATTACAATACAGAGTCCAGTCAGAAGCATAATTCAAACAAGAACTTCAAGTCCACCTGTTAACCAAATAAAATCCAAATTCAAGAGTCCCACCAGATATAAGAGACCATCCCGAACTTTGAGCTCAGTTACTGCTCTGAGGTGCTGTAAAGGATGGAGTCCAGTCAGAGCACCAGGACGAAATAATACAAAGGATGAGAGCAGGGACATCAACACAGCTAGATGTACTGCTGCTAAATCCCACAGATTTAAGACATCACAAACCATGAAATTCCCAGGTAAACATGTAGCCCATTGTCAAAACAGTTCTCTGACAGTGACCATTATGCAGAAACCAAACCAAGAAAACATCAGATGTCAGAAGAACACACAGGATATGCCTACCACATTGAAGCCGATAAGAAGTCTGGGAACAACTGAACCCGAGGAACAAGACCAATGCCTAGGTAATTCCTGCCTCCAGGAACCACTCAGATACACTGACCGATTGCTAAAGTGTAGAAATGGTAATACATTTCTCATGTTAAGAAATGCTTTTGCATCCAGCTGCTTAATATCTGATTGTTTTTTATATTGTATATTTTCAATGAGTTTTGTACGTTTTATAGCTATACAAGAGGAGCAGCAAACACTCCAGCCTTTCAAACCAGATGACCATTCTTTGGAAGTTGAGAGCACTCTCACCAGTTCCCTCAGAACGTCAGATGATTGTCAACAACTTCACGATGGTTCACTTTTTAATGTTCAGTCACCAAAGCTGTCTGATGAGACACTAGAAAGTTACGGTGGGAAACTGCCTCTAATTGGTAAGTATCTTTTAAATTGCTTAACTGGAGATCTATTGGATTTAAAGGCATACAGTGAATCAGTCTCAATAGTGATCAGTGTTTTACATAGATTGATTTTTTTTAAATACAAGTCTGATAGGGATCACATTAAACTCTAGAAAAATTAAAACATTTTAAGTGTCTTAAGAGGCTGGGAAATATCCAGGAAAACTGTTATATTTAATACAGAGAAATGTTCGTGTAATACAAAGCACAGCAGAGAATGCCCAGAAAATATGTGCTGCAAAATATGAACACTGAATATCAAAACTGATTTAATAATTTTGTCAATCAACCTAAATCGGTTTACTTGTTTATATCTCTACTGTAAAAGCAGCAGCAAAATTTACTTTGATTATTTATATTTCTGCTTTATAATTAGAGTATTTCTACTAGAGTATTTCATTGTAATAACATGGGACACAGACATGTCATTTTGATAGGCTTCCACTGCTGTGGTAAACACAGCCAGAGTGCATTTCTGGTTATGTCACTGGTGAATCAGGTCTACAGACTGTCATCAAGTGCCAGAGTGTAGACGGAGATCCACCCCCCTGCTGCTACCTGTGCCGGCCTTGTTCTCTGAAGGTGTTGAAGAGTGACATCATTCACCACTTAATCAGCCCTCAGCACCAGCTCAGCTACATTGTGAGTAATGTTCTAATGTTCTGTTTCACTGAGGAATCACTGCTGAATGTGGACAAGTTAGATAATTTCTCATTTCTTTTCTCAGTGTAACATTCTTTAATTCAGAGGTCACATGTACAACCCCAATTCCAAAAAAGTTGGGAAACTGTATAACATGTAAATAAAAACAACTCATTATTTGCAAATCTCAGACCCATATTTTATTCACAATTTTACATAGAGCACATCAGATGTTGAAAGTGAGACATGTCACCAATTCATGAAAAATAATTAACTTAGTCAAAACTTGTTTGAAGCACTGCATCTTTAAAAAGTTGGGAAGGGCTGGAAAAGTAAACATACCAATAAAAACAGCTGGAGGAACAATTTGCAATTAATTCATGGCTGGGTATACAAAGAGCATTTTAGAGAGGCAGAGTCTCTCAAGCAAAGATGGGCAGAAGTTCACCAATTTGCAAAAAACTAAAAAAAAAAAGTACATATTGTGGAACAAGTTCAGAAAAATGTTCTATGTAAAATTGTGAAGACTTTGAATATCGCACCATGTACAGTACACAGTATAATCAAAAGATTCAGAGAATCTGGAGAAATCTCTGTGTGCAAGGTACATGGTCAAAAATTAATATAGGATGCTTGTGATTTTCAGGCCCTCAGACGGCAATGAATTAAACCCAGGCATGATTCTGTACTGGAACAGTTCCATAAATCATTGTCTGTGAACACTGTGCAATACACAAATGAAAGTTACAGCTATATTGTACAAAGAAGAAGCCATATATCAACAATATCTAGAAACCCTGCCAAGATTAATTTAAAATGACTCAGCATTTGTTAAAATAAGAGGGAATGCTACACAATGGTAGACATGCTCCTGTCCCAGCTTTTTTGAGATGCAGTGCTGCCATCAAGTGGTGGGTGAGTAATATTTTTCATAAAATGGAAAAATGTCTCACTTTCAGCATCCCATATGTGTTCTATGTTTTACTGTGAATAAAATATGGGTCTTTATCTATATATATTTACATTTCACACATCATCCCAACTTTTTGGAATTGGGGTTGTAAATGATAAGGAAAAGGAGAGGGAATAAGAATTTTTGAAATGTAAAAAATGAAATGGGTGTTTAAAAAAAAAAAAAGGAAACTGGAGGCTTTCAGGGCTATAGTTATGATGCGCTTGCTTGTGTCAGAAGAATTTCCAGCACCCCAACCTTTTGGTGGGCATAGATCCCGGGTGCTATGGTAACGACCCAGACCTGCAGACTACAGTCAGGCAGCTGGAACAAAAAGAAGGACGAGGACAAGTAAAGGTATCAGTTCGTATTTACATTGCTGCTGCATCTGTGTGCCTTCTTAACTGTGACTGTGACAAGATCCTGTGAGAACTTTGGATTAAATTAGTAGTTTTCAATGTGTTTTAGTGTTGGTTAGGATTTGTTGAAGTATGCAAGTTACAAATTAATTATGTGCTGTTTCTTAGGTGATGAGATTATCAGCATGTCTTTATAGCGAGGTACTGGAAAGAGATTACCACTGGTGTAAGTACAGGAGTCTTTGTAAATGTGTCACACTTAAGACAGACTTACTAAATATTGCCTTTCAATACAAAGGCATAGAGAAATCACTACCCTAGTCTTGACTGATATTTCTTTGTCCGTTTCCTATATTTTTTTTGGTCTGTTTTTCTCTCTCTCTCTCTCTCTGTTTCTCACTCTTTCCCCCTCCTTTCTCCCCCTAACTCTTTTATGGTGATACATGTTCATAATCTCACTCTCAAGGTATGAAGATGTTAAATTGTGGGTTCACTAAGGAAGTGAAACCAAAGCAAGGCCATGTGATGGAAAAGCACAGCAGGACCTCAGGTGATGAATAATTTAATGTTTTTTTCTAATGTAATTCACTGTTTTGTTGACAGACAATCTTGTCCCTAAAGGTTGCAGCATCACAGAAAAACAGTCCACAAGGAACTCTTTGAACCACAGATTTTATGAAAGCGTGCAAAAACCTAAAGGAAAGCTTCCCCTTAGTTGTCTGTGGTCACAGAGAGCAGGATCTAGGCTTAAAGAAACAGGGCATGTGGAGCCTCTGTTTAAGGTAAGCCTGTCACTCAAGCAGGGGTCTGTTGTTGTGGACAGACAGTCACTTGTAACAACAACAGTAGCTCCAGAAATTGAATGCCAGAGTCCTGAGGCCATTGTTGCAAGCCGAGGTCAGAACACCATGTACATGGAGAACGATACAATTTCAAAAAAGCACACCTTAGTAGACTACTCACTTATTTCAGAACACACACAATTAGAGCTGAACCCTGAAACACTCCAGAACATAGAACAACACTCTAATCAGTACCCAGATGAAAACATGCATTCCTTGGGATATACAGCTGTACAGACAGGCACAAATACATGTGAGTATATGTACAGCAGTCACTCTCCAGACATGGTAATGTATACAGCATTTCCTACGAGCTGTTTGAACTCCAGACAACAGCCTGAGGCATCTCTTGAACACGTGGACTGTAATTCATTTTTGAAAGACGTCTTTGTTTCTACCCCTGCTGATGGTTGCCCAAGGGAGGAACTGTCTTCAGCTAAGAATGACCATGACTGGATTATGAAAGGACAACCAGACAGAGATGATACATGTGACTGGCTAATAGAGGGAAACCCAACCACACAAAGTACTAGTCACTGGCATAAGGATCATCTTGTGTTTGTTGCGGGAGATGAAACACAAGTAATGTCTGCTGAGCAGGTACTTCACCAAGAGACATTTGGAGAGAGGAATTATGAAACTGTAAATGTACCCATGCACATGTATCAAGAAGCCACTGGGGCTGTTGTCCCAGTGGTTAAGATGTACCCTTCATATCCTTCCCAGTATGTGAGCCAGAACTGTACCTGGAGCAGCTCACAGTTAACAGTTTTCCCAAACCAATACAGTTTAAATCCATATTGAATTATTTTGCAAATTACCCACCCATCAAGCAAAACTTCTTTTTCTTTAAATTCAGATGGAACTTTCTCCATACCGAGCTGTGTGGTCTTGTTTTTGTTCATTGTGATAAACAGTAACATTCATTCATGCTTAATCTCTTTGGTCTTCCAAATACCAGATAGTCCTACACTTGCACCTATAAACTAAAATCAAATAGAAAATTTGAGAAATAGGGATGACAAAGTATTTATCATATATATATATATTTGAAATTGAAAACTGCAGTGCATACTTTTTTTCTCACCAGCATGGACCAACTTTAGGATATTTCTTGTGAATTATATTGGCATAAATATTCTTTGATAAAGTGCCAAAATTTGAATGGCAAAGCTTTGAAGCTCTATAGCTGTACCATTGGTTGTATACAGAGTGAACTTTGGTGTTCTTCAGAATTCTTTGGTGTTTCAGAATCATCTAAATAAAAAGGTTCTAAAAGCAGCAGTGATTTTCAGTCTTGGTCCTGGGTGGCCCTGGCACTGCATTTGTTACGGTTTTTGTTTGTTTCTGTGTAGATAATTTTATAGATATTTGTTTTTGTGTGGAGTCCTGTTTTTTCCACTCCACATATTTTTTTTCTTTTCTCCCAGATGCAGGCAAAAATACTGGTACTGTATATCTATTGTTTTATACAGTTAAACTGTCATCTTATGTACATAAATGTGATGGATAAGATGCTGTAACTAAGTTTAAAAAAATCTGATTACATAAATAATGTGCTTATTAGTAATGTGTATTTTCGCGTTTGTTCACTTTATATTGTACCATAAAGTTTCCGTTCAAACACCAGATACAGCTTTGTATGTACTTAAGAACAGTGTTTGTTTAAAAAATATCAGTCAGATTATCTGAATTTGTTAATGACTTGTTTTGATGTAATAAAGACCTCAAAAATATTGTGACTTGAATTTTGCTTAATTATAAGTTAATTGTATATAAATATAAGTATATATAAATATATAAGTTGCTTGTATATAAAGAGTTTATTACAAAGAAGAACAGTATCTTATTAAGCACCTAGGTCTGCTTGAGAGAGGTCCTGAGCCAATATGAATCCTCTCTCGAACAGTTTGACCACCCTCATTATATAGGAAAGCTGTTTACGTAATATATCACAACATATAGAAAAGATTGTCTATCAAGCTGTTACTGGGGAAAAAAACAGGAAAGGAGAGGTGCCCTTAAACAATGGGGCCTCATTCTTGAACCTACACCATAAGGATAAACAACATTCCACAGGTTTCCCGTTCTTTGTACCCCTCTTTTTCTCACAGTAATATATATACATAGAAATGAATACATGAATCACTAAATAAATCGATATTTAGTATGTGAGACACCATAGAACGTAGGGTTATACACAACTTTTCCAGAAATTTTCAAAATTGAATGCAGTAACTTATTGGCAAAAACATCTCATACCTTTTTGTATCTGAATTTTGAAGTAATATTGCTATTCATACAACTACCTCAAAATAGTATAGCTGCTAATTTGCTTTTCAGTCACTGTCTGAGTTTCTTTTAACTCACTTTGTTAATCCTGAACACAGGTAGCATGTCTTTCTGTAGAGAAAACTTTACACAGAAGAGTTATCCCAGTTGCGTTTTAATATTTAACCACCAAAATGTTGAATGGCATATGCGATTAAGAAGCATGCTACAGCGGCCTAAGAAACATTTTGGTACTGCTTAAAAATAATTTTCTTCCCACAAATTAGGTTAGCACAGGATGGTGGTGGTGTTTCATTGTCGTTTCGGTTTTTTCCGGTTATTGTTTGTGGTTCAACATTTCACCATAGGATGGCGCAAATAGCAAACGATGTAACAAATGTACAAGATCTTATCATAATAATAAAAATATAGAAAGCGTTAAAGTTATTTCCGTTTACTGTTACTGTATTAAGATTAAATTGCACGCCGCACCTAGAGCGTAACAAAGCCTGAAATGTGACTGTGACTGACAAGATTGTGCTGGCAGAGATAATAAGTCGTCTTGAGGCAATTGCGTCTTACATCAGAAACAAGTTTTGTCTCAGTAGGAATAGCAACTTATAATACGTATCACTTGCACCGGCAGACATAATTTTAGTGTGTGTGTGTGTGTGTATATGTATATATATATACACACACA
>JAOXYF010000005.1:12243562-12274454 GCA_028565775.1 Sternarchorhynchus goeldii | reverse complement strand
AATGAGAGAACCTGTTTCTAAAATGAGAGAACTGCACGTTTCTTTCGACTATAATTAGCTAACATAGTTAGCTAGCTATAGTTTCTTGTAGCTTTTAGGTGACTATTGTTATTCAGGTCTGTTGGCTGGTCTTTGTCATGCAAAAAGCTACCCGAATTTAATGGTGTGATGGTGTATAGATAAAGATGCAAAAATAATAATAATAATAATAATAATAATAATAATAATAATAATAATAATAATAATAATAATAATAATAATAAAATAAAATAAAATAAAATAAATCCTAGAAATAACCTGAATCGGTCTCTCTCTTGTAAACAGGGGCAAGGGTTACCACGCTTCGAGTTGGATCGGTATGGATCTTTACCTGCGCGTGAGTGGACGGTTCAAATCAGTTAGCTAGCAACCCAATCTAGTTAGAATTTAGGATTTTAAAAAATCAAGGCCAGCAAGCCTATTAAGATTTAATATTTTGCATTTTCATTCATCAACACTAAGTGGAAATGAACATAACAGTTGGTAAATTTGAGTAAAATAAAAAGACACAATTATTTAGACAAATGTTAAAATCATAGGTAGCTCGCTGGCTAATGTTAGATAATCTCGCGTTAGATACGGTAAATTAGCTAACCTGGCCAGCTAGAGTCTAGTAAATACCTACCTTTGCTAGCCAGCCGATTTGTGTATGGTTTTGGTTAGCCCCTGTGTCCGCTCTAGCTAATCTTTGTCCTCTATATTCAGAGTCATCCTTCAGTGTCGGAGATGTCCTGAAGTTACCAGAGTCTCATAGTAAGATTTGTCACATAAAATAACATCGAGCTAGTCAGTCATCTAGCTAGTTGGTTTGGTAAATTGTCTTTGTATTTAAGTTAACTGGCTAGTTAGCTGACCTTAAACATGGTAAATTTTGAGGTTTTTTTAAAAATTATGTTAAATTGTCAAAAATCCAGCGGCCTGGTGTCACAAAGATGACATCTTTACAGTATTCAGTATTACTATGATACGAGGGTGGTTAAATAGTTAGCTAGTTAACCTACTGTTCTCTTAATGTCTTTTTTATAGTTAGTGACAGAGAACCGAAAATAGACGAATTGTTGAACAAACTCAGAAAGTTGAAGCAAGGTCAGCATGCTTACACCAGAAACGTAACTAGATATACCAAACATTTAATGCCCTAGTGAAAAGGTAATCCGGTTTTGGATTAAATTTTAAGATCGATATAATACTGCACATCTTGTCTAAAAGCCTTTTTACAGGCACAAGTTACAAAGGCTTAAGTTAATGCTCCATTTGAATGTTTATTTTATTGGTAGCCAAGGAATTTTTGGAAGAAGATGTAAGAGAGTTAAGTTCACTGAGAAGTACTTTGCAGAATGAAGACGATGTCTGTAAGTCCATAACGTATACTTAGATTAGTGTTGTTATTCAATGCATTGCCCATATATACATGTAACTTCTTAATCTGAATGAAGATAAAATTACCATTTTATTCTATGTTCTGTTTCCACAGTGGCCACTGAGGTTTTAAAGCTACAGGGAACTTTGAATGAAAAAGAAGGTAAAGTGAACTATGTGGACCTATGATCCTGCAGCCCAGTCTAACTGTGCATATAGTCAAGTGTACTTAATGCATAATGGAGTAGAACTTGATTGTGATGGCCTTTTTATATTTAAGTAATCCAGTAATGTCAAATCAAACTTCCTCCTCAGATGTTTTGATGCCAGCTATGTATAATACACTTAACTTGCTTATTCATATGCTATAATAGAGGCTTGTAGATCTTTGCAGATAAAATGTGAGGACCTTGAAAAAGAATCACAAAGGTAAGTATAGGTATTCATATTGCATATACAGTATCTTTTGGAAGCTCTACTCAGCTCATGTTCATTTTGGATGAAAGTTTTTTGTTATGTTCCAGCTCACAGCAAACCTGAGCCATGTATTAAAATGCAGCACAAGGATCAGGCGTATCATCCTTTACTGACAAACTTTCATTGCTGGCTTTTGAAACATACAATGGTCCCCAGTCCACTTCATTTTTATTTATTTATTATATCCAGTTTTCTTCTGTCTTTTAATTGTTGTTAATTCCCTCCCTATTCTACTGCTTTTACCATACAGTAGACTTCCAACCTGAAAGCGTAAAGGCTAACATAAGCATTTTGCACAAGAAATGTAGCTTCTTTTCAAGCTGTTTGGTTACACCAGCAGATCACATTAGGAGAAAAGTGCTAGCTCATTATGAATTGTTAGTCGCAGTTTTGCTCAGTTGAGTTCCTATCAGTTAGATTAAACATTGCTGGAAATTAGTTATAGAATGCAACCATTTTATACAGTCATTAGGAAAAAAAAATGCCTTCAAGACCTTGGTTGAGCTGATCACATACTTGCAGCTTCAGTGCTCATAAACCTTAAAACTGGCTTGAAAAGCCTTTGATATTGATTATGACCTATAGTACTTAAGTATAGGGACAATAAAGTCTAAATTATTTTTGATATTCAACCTTCAATGGTTTAGGATAAACAAACTGTTTTTTTTCTATTTGTATTTCTGAGTATGTGTTTATCATTTTTGTGATTATATCTGCTTGAATACTTATGGAAATAAAAGTCTAAACTGACATTTTTAAGTTAACCAGACCCTATAGGTGTTTCTTAGTGCAGTTTTTACAGACCACTGTAAAAAAATAAATAAATAAATAAATAAATAAATAAATAAATAAATATACTGCACTGTATGTTGAATCCTAGAATAAATGCTGCAAATTTTGTGTTCGGATTGCTTGGTTCATATGTGTTGCGAGCTAGGACAGAGCAAAAATATGTATTTGATAAGGGCATAGACAACTGGGTTGAGAAACACTGGTTTAAAGTAAGGGGTAAGATGAACCTGGTTATAAAATGCAGTTTTTCTGTGTCTGGTATGCCAAAAGTGGAACAGAACAATAATTAGAAAATTATCTGAAGGACCACAACTGGATTAGGGTCTCTAGTCTATTACACTCTCAATGCAAATGATTAGCTATTCCAGCAATTCCTCAGTGTTATCAGTATTATCTTTTTACCACTTAAGATCATATTTGTACTATGTTTGGCTAATTGTATGGAAGGTGGTTGCATCTACTGCTGAATTTGTTTGACATATTACTTGCACACCATCTTTCAGACTGACAATAATATTCACAAATCTATGCTGAGATTGCTCCTGAGTACTCCAGGGAGGGCTGTTTCAGCTGGTGTGCAAGTAATATGTCAAACACATTCAATAGTAGTCAAACACATTCTAGAGCCATAGGCTATATATGATTTTAAGTGTTTTGTTGTGCCAACATCTAAGATGCATCCACACAGGCAATTTGAACAGAAGCAGCAGAAAGAGGAACTTGTACATCAGTACAGCTGTCAGATACAGGAAACCAAACTGAAACATAGGAAATTTCGGTATTACTCTCAATTATTAATATATTTCCAATGAAAAAATACATATGACATCAGTAAAGTTAATCCAGTGTTAATTGTCTTATTCAGAAGGCAAAATGCAAGTTTTTAAACAGTAGTACACTTTATAAATTATTGCTCCAGATATACTTTGAAGCTACACATAACAGTATAATTAACACTACCCTAGGATGAAGTTTGAGAATCAATTGCAGCAGCTGATGGGACAGCACAAGAACCTGTGTACTGTGTTTGTAAGTATCGTTTAAAGGATATAAGGAATATTTATTAAGGAGCTTTTAGTCTTCATGCTCTATGATTTATTTAACTTTTTTTCTTGTGTGTGTTCTCTTGTCTTGATTAGGCTCCAGAAAGACTACCTGCTGAGGTACAATCTTGTGAATATAATATAGAGCAGTTACTGAAAGCTGGTATGTATTCTTATGTCTTATGTATTCTTAGATCAAAATGTTATTGCCTTCTAGTTTGTGGGTCATGGTCTCTGATGTTGTGTGTGTGCGTGTGTGTGTTTGTCTGTGTGTGTGTAGAGCACCAAAAGTTAGCACACCTAGCACACTTGCAGGAGCAGCTGATTAACGCCCAGCCCACAGAAATGCTTCTTGTTGCTGAAACCCCCATACATGATGAATCTTTTTACATATCTCACATACCTGACAGAGTTTAGTGCCATTAATCAGAAATACACATATTTTATGAAGGAGTATTTGTATGTCATCATTAAAACACTGGTTATAGCTTATCAGAATATAGTACTTAGTACTTATGTAGAGTACTATTGCAGAACTACTTTTGTAGTTCTACTTGTGTAGAACACAGCATTTATCCAGTTGTTTTTGCTTTTTGCTCAAATCCTACCAGTGTACTCTTAAGACTTGATGTTAAAAGTTGCATCTGACCACAAGTAAATCAAAAGTAAAAGGTTATCAGTTCAGAATTGCTTTATTTGTTTACAATATACAAAATGTACAAAATTCTTGACTGAATTTCTCACACTGGATTTGTCAAGACAACAAATGTGACTTTCCTCATCATAACCAGCACCGAATCACCAGGTAAATTTGATCATACTTCAGCAAAAAAATGTAGTCTATTATAACATGTACCTGGTTGAATGCTCTGGGAGTTCTTTGGTCTTCAGTAGTACCAGTCAGTCTGGTATAATAACTTTGCCTTGACATAATTAGAGCCTAAGCCCAGCCCTGAGAGAGTAATGACTAAACCATCTATTTTCTTTTGTAATTGGCTGGTTAACTTAAAAATGTCAGTTTATACTTTTATTTTCATAAGTGCTCTCCATAAGTATTCAAGCAGATATAATCACAAAAACGATAATCAGAAATACCAATAGAAAAAGTGTGTTTATCCTAAACCATTGCAGGTTGAATATCAAAAATAATTTAGATTTTATTGTCCCTATACTTAAGAAGAGCACTATAGGTCATAAATGCTAAAAGTATAGCTGTATATATGCTCAATTTTGTATTTATTTGTTAGACATGGTTGCCATCTTAATAGTAACTTAATTGGCTATTAACAAACCATAAAACAGCTTTTCTGCCCTCTTTTTCCAGTCTTTCATTCTGTCAGTGTCTTACTTTGAAAATTTCCACTCACATCCTCAGTCTCTTTTACCTCTAATACCATTCATTTCTACATTCTAATATTGCCTTGTTTCCCTCAAATTGACATTTTCTTCTAACCAACCCTGCTTGGTCTCTTAAATGTCTGTATTCCATTGGCACAGCTAAGCCCACAGGTGTGGCTTTGGCATGATGCATCTTGGAGAATGTTTTTCTGTTTTTAGGCATGCCATGCTGTCTAGGCATGTTAGTCCGGTGTGCCACACTTAAACATGGCGCAATATTGATGATTTACAAAAATTAAGCCCTGACATTCCACATAAATACATGTCACTAAGAAAAATGGTTCAGGAAGAAAGTATAGAAATTTAAAAAAAAAATAAAAAATCCAACACTTGTTTGGCCTGTTGTTGCGTTCTGTTCAACTGGGATAATTTTCGATTTCTATTATAAGGCAGCATGAACCACCTTATAAAGGGCAGCATGAGACTGTTGGCTCAGATTGGCACAGTCTGAGGAACATTCCTCTTGTTTCAGTGAGCCACCTCATACTTGAGGTTGTGCTGTTTCCAAGCTCTGTTTGAGAGATCTGTGTCTTTTTTACATCAGTGACTGGCACTTTTTAGAGGTTTCTGAGATCTCAGGCCTTTTTTCGTAGACTCTATGCCCTCTCCGCCATGTTTTGTTATCCAAGGTTATTCCCCATCTGTTGAGAGGTAGAACGACAGACATGTGAGTGGAACATGATCTTAATGATTTTATATCAGCCATCAGTTAATTTCCATAAATCACAAGCTTCACTAAGATGCTGGATGGTAAAATAAAATAAAGGTTAAGAAATCAGAAAACTGTAAATCTCTTTATTACTGAATAACAGGAGACTGCTAATTGTTGGTTTAGTTCATCTATAAATTATAAACAAAAGCACAATAAATATGACTATGTAGAAATTCAGCCAAACCATCTTTATACAATTGCTAATTAGTGTTTTATTATTTAATACACACACACACACACACACACACACATATACATTTAAGTCATTCAAGTATACTGATTCTCCATGAACACACTATATTCTTGTTCTAAGGAACTTGTGCTTTTGCTTTGTCCTCCCTACACTCTCCTCACTGTCCTGTTCCCAGCAGCACTCATCTTGTCTATAACACAGTACCTCAAAGCGACTGTAGACTTTCTTCTCCTTGCGCATACTCTCTATTCTCTTCAGCAATGTGTCTCGTTCCTGAGGATTGACTGGAGGTCTGCCAAACCGATTTCGGCTCTGGTATCGTGAGGATGGCTGGTCATCCAACTTTGAAGCATTACCTCCATTTCCCCCCTCACTGCTTCCTGTTTCATCAGCTGGTTTGGTCAGTTCTTGTCGATTCTTCTGACTGTTTGCAGAAATTTGCTCAAGGATTACCTTAGTATCATCCCTGAGGTTGCTGCTGAATAAGACAGTGGAGGTGGACGAATGATAGCGGGACTGATTAGATTTATTTACGGTTTTGGGATTCTCTGCTGTTGACGTTATTTTAGGTTGTGTTTCTCTTCCAATGGAAGAAGACTCTTCTACACTCTCTGGAACAGTTTTCATTTGCTTGTCTTCTACAGGGTTTGCATTCTTTTTCTCACTTTTTGTCCCGAGTATACCCTTTAGTCTCTGTGTTTGCTTCTTAAGGAAGTCAAGAGGCTTTGTGTCCTTGCTCTCTGAGCCAGTGAGGTTGAGGGATGTGTTGGAGCCCTGTCGACTCAAGCTAAGACCGTCCTTAGACTCTGTGTTTGGCAGGGTTGAGATACTGAGGCTGAGGCTTCTGGACTTCTTAAGTTCACTCTTTTCAGCATCAGTTGCATCCCTGAGAATGTCTTCACTGCACGATGTATGACGTGAGTGAGAACCTTTGAAAGGTTTCAGGGCATCTCTTTTGAAGAACTTGGGTGAAGGAATGGGCTTTAACGACTTTGGTTCCTTAGCTGGCTCTTTCTTTGCTATAGACTCCTCCTTTTTGCTGTGTACACCTCCTTCTGTGGACTCCTCCTTTAGTGCTAAGCTATCCCTGCGCATTTTGTCTGTACTAAGACCAGATGATTGAAACTTTGTTGTGACCACTGGTGGCTTTTTAGCAAGATCTGTTGTCATTGTTGATGATGCTGGGGTAGGTTCTGCAGGGATATCAGCTGGAACTGTTCTTGTACTTGGTACTGTTACTGGATTTGGTGGAACATTAGATAGGTCAGGCTTTTTTGATGGTGGCTCCTGACTTTTGGTAAGAGAATCAGTTGCTATTTTATGCTCCTTTCTCTTTGCCGACAGTTCTTTAAAGTACTGAAGTCTGCATGCTGGATCATTCATGTTCAGGGAAGGGGTTATGAGTGATGGAACAGAAGGCTTTGATTGCAGTTTAATGTCTTGATTCTCAGACACAGAATCCTTAGGGTCATCCTTAATTCCTTTCTTAGTTTCCTGTACTTTAGAAGTCGCATCTGTTGAAACCAAACCCTTATTGTCGTTTTCATCTGAGCTTTTATGTTTATTCCAATCAAAAGGCTCCCTAGAGAGTGACCTTCTCTTTTCCAAAATCTCTGCTACAATGGATGAGGTTCTGATCGAGTTCTTTTCCTCATCCTGTTGTAGCTTCCCTCCAGTATTAAGCGTAGAGCTATGTTGTTCTAGTTGAGATGAGCTGAAGATAAGAGATGAGCGTAGCCGTGAGCTCCTCTGTATCATTGGGTTTATTCTGCTCCGGAATGATTCGTGCTTGCTGCTGATATCCTTTGGTTCTTTCGAATCAGTGTCTCTTTCACTATCTGTTCCTACTGGTGTCTGTGATGTAGCTGAAATAGTTGGCTTCATTTGAAAATCTATTCCTGTAGAAGCCAGTTCAGTGCTAACATCTTTTTCTTGTGGTTTCTCTGGTAAAACAGGTTTACTAAATCGAGGCCGTAAATCAAGTTTAGTTTTACTTTGGATGTTGGGTAGCTCTTTGCTCATGAAGCGCGCCCCTGATACGTCTGGGTATAATGATTTAGTTTCAGATTGTTGTTGTGGTTCCTCAAAGGCATCTGCACCCATAGGCTGGTGCAAGCCCTCTTCAGCATCTTCACAAGTGCTAAGGTAAGAATTGATTCTCCAGCTCCGTAATCCCTGCTTCACACTAGGGTCTTGGGATTGTCTCCCCTGCTCTCCAGAGGGGAACATTATCTTATGCTCTGGAGGATGCGGTTGAGTAGGTGAGCTCTGACAAGCATATGCTTGTCCTACAGTGGGCCTTTTCTGGAAAGGTGGCCCAAAGTGAAGGCCACCTTGAAGTTGCTTGTTTCCTGAATCATGGCTGAGATCATCTGAGGATAAGACATTGTGGCATCCTGGGGGTTCAAGCTCAGGTGTATATGCAGGGTCAGAATAGCGATCTAGCTGGTGAGCACCATAGCTCCGAAGGGAGTTGTAACGTCCATGTCCCATTTCTGGTCCTGGTCCTTCACTTTGATAAAAATATTGTTCCCTCTGGTAATTCGATTCCATCTCCTCCAAATTGTTCATGACTCTGTGTTTCATATACTGTCGAGAAGAGGCGTAGCTCTCACGGGTGCCTTCAGCATAGCTGTGCCTTTTATAGGCATTCAGCTCTAGCTGACGTGAAGCAACCATTGACCGATTCTGCTCTAAGAAAGACTGCTGCATTCTGAATTTGTTCACTTGCAAAGCCAAAGCAGCACCACCAGGCTCCATACTGTGGCGAAATGGGTCATCCCTACGGAAAGGTAGTGCAGTGTCAACGCGGTCTCCAAATGTGTATGGGGAGAGCTCTGAGTGGCGAAGATATCCACGGGGGTTCCGCAGTGACTGTGTCCTTTTTAACCCAAACTGATTACTTAAGTAACTACTTGTGCTGTCAGGTGGCATAGGTACCAAGGCATTTTCTGCAACAAGTGGCTGTGACTGAGCAAAGAGAATACGAAATTCCTCATCAAAAGAGGCCACAAGTTCTCCAAGAAACAGATGAGCTATGCAGCGGTGTATTTTCTCAAAAGACCACATGAAACTAAAGAGCAAAGAAAGATTTGAGAAATTAGAACAGTGATAATTTAACTCTTAAGCCTTGCAGTATAATGCTGGCATTCAGTGTTTCTGTATCTTTATTTTTTGCTCACAGGATCTCAGAGTCCTAATCTCACCTATAGTTTCCACTGAGCACTGCCCTGCAGTCAGCTAGAAGGAAACGGTCCTTCACCTGTCCTTTAAATGACTTTCCTGTGCGACAAAAATATGTGATGCCAGCAACAGTCCTCACCCGCATCATCTGTAACACATTTAAAAGTTGGCATTACTGTAAGATAATGCATATGTACATCCATCTAAGATAGAAGTTAGGTACAAGACAACAGCCATAAATGATCATTTACAGGAATATTTCAGCATTTTATTTAAATAGTATATTACTTAAGGGTAAGTCTTACATGGATCATATCCAGGTTAACTTTGCAGCTAGTCACCATGGTCGTAAAGTGATGGGCATTTTGTTCATCCAGAAGAATATAAACAGGCACATGACGTGAAGCAGCATCAAGCAGATCAGAGAATATATCAACATCTGTAAACATATCCATTACCACTGCAATGACCTATTGGGCAGAAAATAATCATCATTCAATACGATTTTTTAAATTTTATTACAATTTTTTATCGTGTAAAAAATCTCATTTGTTTTCTAAAGAACCAACCTGATGTGCATTTTTGATGAGCCGTCGGGCCTGCTCCTTAATGCTGGGCATTTCAGGATCTGAGGGGTTTACCAATGTTGTGACCTCAGTAGGCCCTACAAAACTATGCTGCGGCAGTGGCCATCCTAGATCCAAACCTGGTGCATCTAAGTCAGAGTGCAGGGGCCAGTATGTATCTGATGAGCCCTCCTGATCCCCTTCACAGTACGGCAACTCCGGTACTGATGCAATACTTTGTGGCAACTTCACATTACTTTTAATGTGCTCAATCTCGGGCCTTGACAGGAAGTCAACAACATTAGCATTTTGCAGAAAGTTATAGTATCCATCAAGATCATTTTCCACCAGAGCATCTATAGCCAGTCTGTATTCTTCACAATAATGTGGTGGCAGATAATTAGGATCCAGAGGGTTGTCTCCCACAGACGAACACTGGGAGCGATGAGCCATGATGGAGCAGGGGGAACAACCTGAAGTGAGGTAACAAAAAAAAAACCACAAGTCTAAGGTACTAATAGAAATTCTCGCGTTTTTATTCAGTTTCTGGCTGCAGATTCAGGAGCCTTGACAAAGTGCTGGCTATTATAAAATAAGCCAAACAATATAAACTGCTATGACCTATTGAGCAGAAATAACCATGGCTTTAGCTATGGTATTAATGTATCCCCAGTTGTAAACATATTACCTATTATTGGTTGAGTGATTTGCTTACTGATGACATCTTACCAAGGTCAAAGCTCCGATATGTTAGAGGAAGCTTGCCTGTGTTTGTTTGTACTGTGGGTATCACCATGGAAACAGACTGAGGGTTTTGAGTGACTCATTGTGGGTAAGAGCAGGATGGTGATGAACGGCCAAAAATGGAGAAACCAAAAGTGTAATCCAGAAATGAGAGTGAATGTAGCATTTGTACTGTGCTTTAGGATAACACAAAAGAACCAACATAAGCAAACTCTTCCTAGCAATACAAAAAAGGGTAAATATCAAACCAATACATCCTTATTTGAGACCACAAAATGTCTCAACTTTCTTTGTATTGGACGGTCTTCATTTACTGATAACCTCACAGATACCCTGCTTTTTCATGTACATGTATATAGACAGCAGTTTAAAGATGTTTGAAATTCGCAAGAGTCTGATGTTCTCTACAGAATGTCTCTTGGCAAGCCTGGGCATGAAGCATTTGTTTCCTGAACTTTAGCAGTTAGGTATGCTAAAGTGTCCACGAATACTGAAGGGGAAAAAAACACAGCTACACTGGCATCAGTACTTACACAACCAAGTGACTGACTATTGAATTACTCCTTATACTGATAACATATATGTTGTTACGTTAAGACATATGTTAAACCATAGTAAGTTACTAAAAGCAATTAAGAAAATACTGCTAATATTTTAAAAGGTGTATTGGCTGCAGATATAATGGGCTTTGTTTAAGTATTTTACTGAGTGTCATACAATGTAATGTGCACAAGTCCCTGTGTAAAGCACAGATGCATCTTAAATCCAGGCTGCTACATTTTTTTAACCTAACACATATAGTTAGGTTACCACATATTTTTGATATACATTAAGTAGTTACTGAAAAGAGGAACAGAACAATGAATCAATTTTAATCTGCTACCTAACCACATAAGGGGCTGGATACAATCACTGAGTACGTTTATTGGAGCAAAAACAGAAAAGCATCGGAACTAAAAATGGGATGCACAAATGTATAATCATACACAAAAAACACCAAAACAAAGCAAATACAAGAATCAGGAAGCTCGCACAGAGGTGTATGTGTCAATCAAATGAATAAGAAACCAGTCAGGTCAATATATAGGTGCCAGGGCAGAGCCACCCTGAAAAATGCTAAATAAGGATACATCTTACAATACCGAAACACCAATAAAGAAACAACTCAAAGGTTAGTTGTGCCAGCAGGCAAACAGCATTCCTTTCACTAAGCATTCTAGCAAAAGCATCATGAATAATATTTAAAGCTCTTATTTAGTATTTATTATATGTTATTACAATTTCCTTACCCTTTCCCTGATAGTGTTTCAAGATGTTTCAAAAGCCACTGCCATTAAATATTTAAGGAAACTTCAGATGCTCATTTTATTTTATGTGAATGTCTAATTGTTGAATAATGGAAATGAATAGAAGAAATACTTTTGTCAAAAAGTATGTTACAGATTTTAAAGTTTCAATTCACACTAAGCTGCCTCATGACTTGACATGCTACGGTCTGCAGTTATGGGTGTTGAGAAACAGACAGTCCAAAGTTATTGCTTATGTCCCAAGGGCTTGTCCAATCCACTGCCCAAGACTAATCACACAATCTGAGTCATAATTGTACTTTATACAATAAGTAATAAGTAATAGTCACATCAAGCATCAAACTAAAGGTGTTTAGTGTGCTGTATGCCATCAGAAAAAAATTTCATGAAATTTGTGAAGCAGTTAAATATTTTTTTTCTGACTGGGAATAATTATACAAATCAACACTGTCAGGAAAGGTCGTTTTCCTATATAATTTCATTTCATTTGAATAACTTATGTTAACCATGTCAACTAGGCCAAAATCATTTGTCAGACAACTTTGACTGTAGCTTGCTCTTCCAGGTACAGTGTTTCATTTTGTGGTATGTGCCATCATGATTTTAGATGCTTTCTTTCGGTTATTTTTTTTTCCTCTGTTGCTCTGAGAACAGATAATAGTTTAAATTTAATGACGGAACATTACTTTTATAGCAGAAATGGAGTTTGGAAATGGCAAACGACAAATATTTAGTTATGTGCTATAGTAAAATGCACTTTTATGAACACCACATGATGTGAAAGTATCAGCTGATTTCAGACTCTTTTTGTAATGATAATTCAAGTAAAAAGCTCCTTTCATTATAGTGCACATAATTAATGAATAGTCTTTACTCAGTTTTGTTATATATAACAAGATTTCCTCTTTCTTTTTGGTTATTCATGGGGAAAAACATCACCATTACACACAAACCTCATGGCTCTGTAGCTATATCTTTTATAGCTGTCATATTTTCCTGCTGGATATTTGATTATGTTTGTCTTAATCTTTATTTAGTCAGAGGAGAGCATGTTCATTTTCAAATTACTCAAACTTTAGTCTGCCATACAAAGACATTTTAGAGATTTCCTTGTCTAAAGATAAATCCTAGCCTGTTATTTCTAAACCCTATCCCTGATCTATGCCCCCCTTACCTTTGCCCTGGAATTATTTTGTCTTAGTATGTCTCTTAGTATATGTCACAGTGATTAAGGCCTAGTTTACATGAAACAAATATAACTCGGTGGTTATTAAAACATTGCTTTTGATAAAAACAAGGAATATTTTGTTAATGAATCAGGTTGTTAGTCTTAAAAGTTATGACTGCACTCTCAGCAATAGGCAAATTCTGAAAGATGAATTGTGTGGTTCTCTACCTGAACTGCAAGAAGGGGCATACCTTCAGGTCACAGACTGATTTTTAATCTTATGTCTGTTAGCTAGTATGATTTGTAAAGCAATACTTAAACCTAATTCTATAACTTGAATTAAAACGCAAAAGGAATAACATTGGGTGAATATATTGCAAAACGATTAATAACGCTAAGTCAAATGAATAGTTTATCAGACCATTTTTTATTGTATGAAATTTTCAGATTTTGTTTTGAAATGTGCCTATCCTTCAAATAGTTACGTTATATGAATTGTTCTTTGTTCAAGGCATGGTGAACCATGCTTTTAGTTAATTAGAAAAGCACGCTTAAACCCTTTTAAGATTATTTTGTAACTTTCATGCAATTTGTTAGCAAAACATGTATGAGACTAACAAGTCTAATTGACTGCTAAATTATTTAAAGTCGTTGGTGGCCTAAATCGTATACTGATTACTATACGCAGTATGCATTGTAAACTATAAACTGGCCTTCCATCAAGAACAGGAACTTTTAACTTGTGAAAGTGATTAAGATTTTGTTTTGGTTCTTACCTTTGAGTCTTTAATAAGGCGGTTATTCGTAGTCGCCGTTTAAAATAAGTATTTAACCATCGGAAGACTTTTTTTCCCCCACTCCAACGTCGCGCAGCGTCACATTCCTGTTAGTGGGAAAGACCCCACCCTGTAGTCAGCTTTAAGGCAAAAACCAGCCCCGGCAAAACCTGTTCGAGCTCGACTGAATCCTGTCCGTCCGTTTATACACTGTAAAGATAACGCCGCTTACAACGAATGGATCAGGTCTTCCCGTCTTTGAATTTTTTAACTCCTCCCAAGTTTCCCTCGTCGTCAACGTTCAGGACGACAACTTAACAGCTATGACAAATCCGTACCTCAACATTAAGCCAACCCCAAAGGTCACATGGCTAGGAAAGTTCCGCTTATTTTTTCTTTAAGCACTCTCTCCAGTAGGCTTTGTTTAGGAATGTTCTCATATCCATTAAGTATGCTAGTGTACTTCAGGAAAGTACTCCATATCCCAGAATGCCTTGCTTTCGAGCGTCCTCTGTGTGGTTATACATAGAGCCGTCCCCCTTAAAGTGCCAGCTCATTTTTACTTCCCCTCTCCGTCTCTGTATTTTTTCTTTAAGTCACTCACAAACACAATATGTGCGTGTGCGCGCGCCCAATGTAAGCATGTATGTATCTATTCAGTAGATACTAATACAATAATACATGCAGGTTGCCCTTTTGGTTGTGGGTGGAGTAAGACCTGTCACTTAGACACACCCTGTTCTGAAAACGTCACTAAACCTTACACTCTACCTACATGTTTTCAAAGATTCTCTTCAAACATAATATCACTTTTCTGGCAATGCATGTCTTAACCAAATTCTGATACGTTTTAGTAGATTTATTCGGAGTTGTGTATAATATTTAAGTAATGTGCATGCATAGTTTGTGTGCGTGTAAGTGCACATGTGTATGCTATGTACATGCAAAATGTACTAATACATGCAGGTTGCCCTTTTGTTTGTGGGTGGAGTAAGACCTGTCATTTAGACACACCCTGACCCAGACACTTGTGTGTGTGTGTGTGTGTGTGTGTGTGTGTGTGTGTGTGTGTGTGTGTTTGACAACATATCAGGTAAGGGAGGGAGATGAGGAAGGGTGCGGCTTCTGAAAGAATGTGCCAATTCAACTGAGTCACACTCACCACACCCAACATTCATTCTCTATACACACAGACATGCTTTATTCTGTCCTCAAAAGCTGCCACCTTAAAATACATTGTGCACTCAGAAATTCACTTGTTGGCATGTCGAAAAGCATTATACAAAATACACTGTATATTTTTGCATACAAAATGCATATTTTCCAAATCTGCAGATTTACAAAACATTATTTTGTTTTATTTATCTACTTATTAATGTGTTGTGTTATTTAAATTAATCTCTTTTTGGTGAGATTATTACTATCCTAAAAATATATCAAGAACATTAAAATTCAGCCTGAGGACAAAGCTCTTACCCAAATGAACATGTGAGTGTATGTACATTGTGAGGACGCCTAAGGGTGGTTTTCTGTCAGGTATTTGTGGAAACTTGAAATGCCAGAAACTTTGTTTATGCTTATGTGTAATTTAATGCGTTGGTGTTCAACTGGATCATTCAAACTGAAGAGCAACATAATACAAGTGACAAGTAAAAGGTTTTATAATGTTGAAGCCCTTAAAAAGAGGTTTGAACTGTGGTCTGAACATAGGGTGCCTTCCCTACCTTTTGTCACAAACTCCATAGTCCCACCCACAGTTTGTATCCTGTTGTAACATTACACCTGTGTATCATGTGACAGTTTACTCTTTCTTGGACAGGCACATAAACCTTTATCTGTGCAGAACTGCTTTGAAGGAGCCTTGATTCCTGCTTTATTTATTTATTTTATTAACTCAATTTTTATAAATAATCAGCTTCCTTTTAACCCTAGCTTACTGTTTGGCTTTGGGCGATTCTTTAGGCTAGAGTTTTGTTTTGTTCTGTTTTTATCATCACTCAGTGGATGTAAAAATAATGAAATACCGCCATAGTATTGTATTATGTATATTTTCTTCTCTTGCTGACAGATTTGGGATAACCATATCCAACCTAAGACTTTAATCAGATTTCTGAAATGTTAAGATTTCTCATCAAGCTGTGGGTATTTCAGTAACTTACATACACCCACAAATGTGATCAAATGTGAAAATACAGCTGTAACCACACCATGCAGTGATCAAAATAAACATTACTTCACTACTCAATCACAGACTGCAGAACAATGATTCAAATAAATTATTATAGAAAGAATCTGTTTTACTGATACAAGTTATACCAGTATATATAATTAATTACAGTTTTCCATGTAATTACCCAGTTAATGTAGAGTTGAATGCCTTAAATGTTTGTTGTTGTGAATGCAAGAAAACTTTAGTTCTACGTTTATACAACAAATCAGGTGTCTTTAATTTCAGAGTGGATTAAATACTTTAAAGTAGAAAATGTCCAGGTTGTCAAGTACAGAATGCATTTAAAAAATCAGAAATCCCTGCTGACATTCCCATTAAATTTACAAGATTTACTTCACCCAGAAGAACTGCTCCAAATGACAGCAGTTCTTTTCACAGAGGATGCAATGTAGGCCAGGTATTAACTATTATCATAAGCCAGTACTACTAACCTGTTAAACCTGTTTGTGTGTGTATGTGTGCGCCGTGTTTCATGTTGTGCATTGTTTCACTTACTCTCACTGAATGACGGTGGCCTGTCCTGTTGGGGGTATTCCTTAACCCCCCCTCTCCCTCCTGTCTTGCTTCTGCACATAATAGTGCTACACAGAAGTGGTTGGCTTGTGCCCTAGTTCCCACAAGTCACTTATGTAATGTTCTTTGCATTGTAATGAAGTGTATGCATTGTATTGTAATGTATTTGCATTGTAATGAAGGGGCTTATTGTGTTTTTAATAGAGAAATGACATAAGTAAATTAAAAACATTCTGTGAAAATCAGTCTTCCTTTGATGTCACAATTTATATATTTTTTTCCACATACTTACATATTTACAGGACCTTGATAAGAGAATAAAGGACACATTATTGTGTTCAGTATGAAACTTGTTAGGCGGATTATTATAACTGCATTAATAGATAGTTATGCATTAATGAAGCTTCCTGGATTTAAATTTCAGCTGAGCTCTTTGGTACACATGACCAGAATCCTTAAGAATGCAAATACAATTTATTGCCAAAAGTATTTGCTCACCCATCCAAATGACTGTGCACCCGTGCACAAAGCAAGGTCCATAAAAACATGAATGGCAGAGTCTGGTGTGGATGAACTTGACTGGCCTGCACAGTCCTGAGTCCTGACCTCAACCCGATAGAACACCTTTGGGATGAATTAGAGTGGAGATTGAGAGCCAGGCCTTCTTGTCCAATATCAGTATGTGACCTCACAAATGTGCTTCTGGAAGAATGGTCAAAAATCCCCATAAACACGCTCCTAAACCTTGTGGACAGCCTTCCCAGAAGAGCTGAAGCTGTTCTAGCTGCAAAGGGTGGACCAACGTCATATTGAACCCTATGGATTAGGAATGGGATGTAACTTAAACTCCTATATGAGTCAAGGAAGGTGAGCGAATACTTTTGTTAATATAGTGTAGCTGTGGTCTTCCTGTAATAAAGATTCCAAAAACTGACTTAAAATATATTTTAAGTATTATTCAAACGTTTTTGTTATGGTTTGATTTTCTGGGCACAGATAGGATATTCAGTATCATAACGTAACAATAATACTGTTTTAAGTCATTCATAATTTTTGTAATACTCCGATATCCTTAGCCACGTGTTGTATCAAGTGAGCACATTAAATAGTAAGCTAGTTCTAGAAAACAGTTCTGCTAGTGCCAAGTGACACAGTCCAAACCCACAAACATGTGGAGTGAATATGCTCACTTCTAGGAGCAAGTAATCAGAAAGGTACGTTTCATACAAGATAAATAACATGATGATCAAAAATATTATCATTCGTATTTCTCAAGTAATTCAGTAGGTGGCGACCCACACCGTGTAAACATACGTAGTATTTGGTAAAAACCGACCGCATGCAATTTAAAATTATACCTATTAATCTGACATGGAAACAGAAATATCTGGTTCTGGGTTGGTTACACTGACTAGCAAAAGGGAAACAAAATATGCACATATCCTGTTATTAAATAATATTACGATGTTATGGGTCGACAGGATTACATATGACCTCAGCGGTCAGCGACAAATGATTCCGTTTAATTCGATAATTGTTAGTAGTTGATGGTCAATAAATACTAAGCAAATCACTAACTGTGCACGTGTTAACAAACATGAATTGTGTAGAAACAATTCGACCGTTGTTCAGTTTACTTAAGACATACTAGGTTTCCCATCAGTTGGACTAACCCTTAGCCTTGCTTGCGATAGCTAGTTTTATCAGTGGAGTATCTTAACGTGCACAGCGCAAAAGACTCAGAATCAGTTAAGTGAGCAGGAAAGAGCCGCGCACGCTGGAGCGCCTGTTAATTGTTGGAGTAAAAAGCATTTCCAGGCACAATCTGCAGACCAAGACATGCCACCAGAATAAAGGAGATGTTAACGAGACATTGAAATCTTGAGATCATGGGGGAAATATAATTTCGGCAAGTGTAACGTTAACCCTGCCAAAATTCTACTTTCTTTAATAAAATCCCTCCTCTTAATTTAGAGAGGTGTGCTTTATGATATAAACCTACCCATCAAGATAAGTCACCAGAATAATGTCATGGTATCAAGGTATGATTACACGTATGAATCATACCTTGCAATCCAGAGATAAGGAGGGGAGTGTAATTTCAGTAGGTGTTATATTAGTAGTGCCCAAATTCTACTCTACTTAATAAAATCCCCACTGTTGAATTACAGCCATATGCTTTATATGGTATAACGTATACATCAACATTAGTCACCAGAAAAACGTTTATTTGAATCAGAGATTACAGAGATAAGAGTGGAGTATTATTTCAGCAGGTTTTATATACACCCTCCTGATTGTAAAGTCTGCTGACCTTTAAACTTAAATGAATCAATCTGTTCGTGCAGTACTATGATTATCTTTGTTCACTAGATTTGTCATTGCTACACAATTAGATTTTGGGGGTATATTTGTTCAGTTTGACATCTCCAGTATCAACAATGTCACAAGATCAAATGTGAACTTAGTTAAGGCAGTTAAGCAAATAGTTTACTTTATAGAGTTCACAATTCCATTTGATGATACAGTGGATAAAGTCTTTGAGAGCAAAAAGTTGAAGTATACAGCCTTAGTAGCTGATGCGAGAGAACACAGGTGGCAGGCACACATTAGACTGGTAGAGATAGGTGTTAGGGGATTTGTAGTTAAGGCTGCCACAGAGCTGCTTGTGGAGTTTGGCATTGGAGGCCTTTAGTTAGCAGAAGTAGCAGAAAGCACTAGTCAGAGGTTATGGTTAAGAAGAGTGCAGATTGGTTGGGATGATGCACCATAATGGTGGAGGGGGTTGCTGATGATGTATTATTACATGTAGTAGATCCAGAGGGAACTGGTGGCACTGAGTGTGTATTAATGGTGCCAGTGGGGTCTTAGTCATCAGGTTGGCCAGTATGGATCTGTGGGGCTAAACAACACCCGCTAGGTCTGGGTCTGAAATGGTGCGACGTGCTTTGTTTTTTAGGAGTAATCTTGGAGGAGGGTGAGGCTGGGACACAAGTCCTCACTGCTGAGCCTCCTGGAGGTGGTATGGGATTCTGTGAAACACTGGTGAAGGGAGGTGCCTACCTGATGACCCATGAGAAAAGCTCACCCTGTGGTTGTTTGAAAAGATATAATACTTTGGTGTTCTCGTAATACTTAATGTGACTGGAATCTCTCTGGTTTTAGATTCTCCAGCGCTGTTTGCTATGAAGGATAAAGAAATATTGGACGTTATTTGTATACGGAAACAACCGAAATCAGTAGCGTCTGATAGTATCGTCTGTAGCGTCTATATGTCTGCGTGACACGCGTACACGCGAAGGGGAGTAGGATCCTGTCGGGGAGTTGGAATCTGTACCATCTGATCGGTTCAGTTTCACAACGTTCGAGAAATATTTCTAACGTATTGCTTTTATTTGTAAGTAACAACGAATCATTTGCGTTATAATAGCAACATTTTCAAGAGCATAGGTTTATGGAAACTAACGATGTCGATGTTCTACTTTTCACCCTCATATGTTGTCTATAAAATAAACTAACTATATTTATCTACAGCACATAATTTTTTCCTAGATTATGCCGTTTTGAAATATGCCGTGCTGTATGCTATATGCACTTTCACACATGGTCATGGCGTCAAGAAAGTATATGCATTCATTAATCATTTTATTAGTCTGTTTGTATATTGTCACTTTTTTGTCTGCCTGTGATAATTATAGCCCGATTTCTTAAGCAAATGTTGAACTGCCACCTGTTAGTTAATTTTTTTCTAATTATTCCTGCAGGCAAGGCGCAGTAGGCCTATTGGGTAGGCCACCTGAAGTAGAAATGAAAAGCATCTCGTAATGACCATGTGGTACTAGTAGCACTTGATCCTGTTTTACCTAAATGTTCAGCCAATGAAAGAGGCATACGAATGCATTTATTAAACTTACATAATGAGAGTAGTGAGAATCTGTAGGTACAAGTGGAGTAACTCATATATAACATGATAGTTAGATTTTGACACCACAGGGAGCAAATAATATTGAGTCCTACAAAGAGTCCAAGATAAATAAACTGAGAATTCTTACAAATGGAAACTAATCTTAATTAAAGTAGAGGGCATCACATCAGGCCGAGAGCTGGGAATTCCAAGAAGAATGATAAGTAATTGTTTTTGTATTGATACCACAAAATATATATATTTACATTTAAGGCACTTATCAGACACTCTTATCCAGAATGACTATGCATTTATTCATCCAATATGATAAAAAAATTGTTGGATGACAAGAAGCTAAAACCAAGACCATTCCAATATTGTGCAGACAACAGAGGAAGAACAGATTCTTTTTTTCCATAGAAATGCACTTGAGGACATTGTGAACTGAAAAAAATATATCATGCAATAATCAGCCAGTCAGTACTTCTGCAAGTGGGTGAGTTGCTTGCTACAGCCAAATGAGTGTTGAATGCTTTTGCATGCCATTATTACATTATTACAACACATTTCCTGTGTGTTTATGATACATTTCTATATATTTTGACCTCATGTTAGGTTCAGGTTAAGGAGCAACTTCTGTCAGACAGGTCAGTGTCCAGAGCGGCATTCAAAGATAGCAAAAATAAAAGAGAAGAAAGCACATATTTGTAAGTATTATAAATTGTTATGGGTTATTAGTCTGGACCATTTGTATGAATAAATGGCACAATTCAAAAGTAAGCATAAAAAATCTCATGTTTAAAGCATACATCAATTAAAAAAGATCATCACAGGACATTTACAATTTGAATTTTCCAGCAGTTTGACATACATACTTTTCTGAAGCTGAGTACATGGAATACTTCACTTAGTGCTACTTTGCCCAGATATGTTTGGTCCAGTCACAGTTCTGAAAGCTGAAGGGAAAATACATTGACCTTGTGTCTAAAAATGCAAAACATGTAATGAAAATGAACACAGAGCATTTAAGGATCATTTAAGGTATTTTGAGCCAGAACCCCACACCTGCAAAAAAAAGGGGGGGGGGCAGCCAGCTATTATGCTCAGATCCTGCCATTGTCCAAACACCATGATCAGCAGTCCTTAGACCAGCACATAACATCGCTATCAACAGTGTAACAATCGGCTATGCGAAGAAAGGTTGGGACCCATTTGCAGGTCTAAGGAATATTTAAAGTGAAAGGGAGAGGCGGTAACAGAAATCCAGAAACATTCGGTAAAAAACAAAAACAACAACAACAACAATAAACCGGTAATCATACAATGATTGGCAGAGGTAAAAAAAACAGGCAAAACAGAATCAGACACAGGCATTAGGCCGGCAACAGAACCAGGCAGAGGTACAGGAAGGGCTAGGCAGTTACGGAAACGAGAAACATTCAAACGGTTGGCAACAAACAGAACAACAGGGGATAACGCTCGATATGCTTTCTCAGGTTGTTCGGCAATACTTCGCAACGAGATACACGGTAGTCACTTTATATAGATAGGTTAATGGGAATAATTACGAACAGATGATGGCCTCTAGTATTACGGTGAGTGTGACCTCTGGTGGTTGGATAGGGGTGTACCGGTGGTCCTGACAAACAGCAATAATTAGCCTGTTTTCACCAAAGTTAATGTGACACTCATCTTCAGAGTATGTAACATTTCACTGGCCTGATCAGTTTTCCACAACACAACATCTGGAAGTTTGGAAGTCTAAGCAACATTTGCAGGTCCATTTAACCCATCTACATCCTTTTTTGCCAAACAAACATATGAATTATTGTCAGTGCAATTGTGAGGAATTTTATTTCATTTTCTTTTCATTAAGGCAATGTTTCCATTGTGAGAAAGCACACAAGTTAAGGCTGGTGAGTTGAGGAATGCTGAAATGTGTTACATGTTATATTTGTACATATGAACGGATGTATTTTCTCCTCTTGTATCATTTTTACTCTATACAACTTAAATATTTTTAATTTAACACACTAAACAAATTTGCTTGAATGAAATAATGGAGAAACAAACTGTTAACCTACAGTTTATGTTATTTGAAGTGTTTCTTGGTGAACTAAACCACGTGCTCTCATAATTAACAGTATGTTGAAACAGCAAGACAGTTGAAAAAATTATGATCATATGGATCTTTGGTTAGCCTACGTAAAAAGCGTTATATAAATCCAATGAAGTATTTGTTGTTGTTGTAGTTGTGAAAAAGAATTTTCGCACCATGTAAATTTTAATTCAACGCCCGAGGTTGCAGTCGACCTCTGCTTGAAAATGGTAAACGTATTCACATGCACGCGCCTGACCAGTATACGTAATCACCGGTTGAAACAGAACGCCATTTTTATTAGTGGCAAAACTCCAATTCATCGTGTTCTAAATAACATGAAGAGACAATATTGGTGTTAAATTGCTCTACGACTCCGTAATTTTCACAACTTTGTGGGATTTACATAAGATATATGAAGTATATACAACGAAGAAATTTTGAATTGACAGGTGCACGTGCGGGGCGGAAGTCCTTGGCATTACGTTTCCGTGTGAAGGTGCAAATCGTGCGCCCTCGGTAAAATCGAATAGCGTACCGTACCGTACAGACGAAGAAAACTGCAGTAAAGATGCCGCTGAATTTAAACCAACAACGTGAATGACAATAAGAAGGTATATAACATAATTTTTCTTTGTTTCAGATTCCAACAAATGCAACTTCATTCGTGCCGGATTAAGTTTACTTTATCAGCTAGTTATGTCACCTGCGCAGTTGGATCTTCCATAGCGTAAACAGCTGTTGTTAGCAACCTGACCTGCCCCAAATGTTATCCTGCTGATTACCGATGAATTTACTACATGTAACCTATGATTCTGTTTGTATATATAAAAGCTATGTTTTAAAAACAGTTTTTTTCAGTAGGCCACCGACGTTGTATACAGCCTACAATCAGGTTAACTGTAAACATTTTAAGTAGATTTGGATTTCGTTAACGAGATGGCTATGGTTTTGTTTAAATTAATAATTTTGGTTGATTGATAACAGAAGACGATTCTTTAATCTTAGATTGTGGGCATTTACCAACGTTTTTATATTGACCGATCACTGAGCAGTGTTATCAGTAGAGTGCGTAGTTATAATTTGTCATGCCTTGAAAGTTGAATTTTCACTTGGTTTCTGTCGGTTTCTGGTTGACCATGAGGTAGCCTAAGCAGTTTTCGTTGAGTTACGTCATGAGAAAATGTGTACGAACCTGACATTCCACCAGTCAGCAGAGAGGACGACGTGTAATCTTTACAAGAACATTGAGGGGGGCACTCTAATTAGAGACTGACAACTCGGATATTTTTTGCTCGCTTGGTCCTTCAGTGTGAGATATAACCTGCTGAAGAGTAGTTGGTCTACAGGAGTTCACGTTTAGTAACTCGCGGCATCTTTTCCTGCCATGAGTGTTTGTGTGAAGGTTGGCTGGCTGTTGATGGTGGAACCGATCGTTTGCTGATACTGAAAGGATTTACAGGTGTACTGTTCAACGCCGGTTGTACTGTTTTAACGCTAAATTATCCTGGCTTTAAGGAAAAAGGATAACGTTTATGTTGCATAATTAAGCTCTAGACCTATTGTATAATTTGTGTACATTTTATTCTTTACATTTTATAATGGATTATGTATTAACAAGTGTAGATATGGTCATAAACCAATGTAGATTTGTAGTAGCCAACTCCGATTGCCTGCTTTTGGGAAGCTTTAATCTACACAAGCGATCTTGTTTCCACGGGTTATAGAATGGTCACTTTGTGTCCAAACAATCAAATAAAACAAGCTTAAAAGACCTAGAAGCCTAACAGGTTTTTTTCGAAACTTAATGAAGAAAATGGAGAACATTGTACATCCTTTCTTTCATACCACAATGAAAATGTTGTCTTCCACAGTTCTTTGTCTTTCCTTTATTTATCAACTGCATTTATTTATTTGATGCATTAGATGTTTAATGAATGTAGTTTAAAAATTAAAGCAGCCTGTCGGTCATCAGACTGTTTGCATGATTTGTGAGTATGTAGTAGTTGCACTTATTTGTAGCAGCACAAAGTTAAATAAACCATGTATAAGAAACAAAACATCTGGTTTGGTTTGTCTAAACCTGGCATTTATTAGACTATGGAGAGCACTACTCATGTGCAATGTTTGTAAATATCTCTTTAATAGCTTCTTGTAAAATCATAACCCATATCTTTGTGTTCTGGCTGCTGTTCCTGCAGGCATCCCTGTAGTTTCATCATCTTGGAGTGCAATGCAGCTGTGCTCCCAAGAGCTGTGGATGTGTCTTCACCTTTCACCTGGTCCCTCTCTCCGTTCTTTGTCTCCTGTCTCCAGTGTCTCTTCACCCTGCTTGGAGAAAGGCATGTTCAGGCAGTACTCAGGAGTTGAAAAGCATTTTGTTTCTAATTCAAAATTAAATAGATATTTTTAAAGATATTTTCTGGGGGGGTTTGTGTGTCATGTATTGCTTTCATTCATATCTAGACCCTTGTTCTTAGTGGGAACATGCCCACTGCAGTCAAACGGAAACCCAGGTGTCCTTTGCCATTCTGGGTTAAGCCGTGTGAGCTCGTCCTGCTGATTCTGGGCTGTTTGCTCTGCCTTGGCCCTCCTACTGGTAAGCTACATTCCCTTCTATGAATCCAGTGAATTTATGTATGAAAAACAGTGATCACCATATCAGTGTGATGATAATCAGCATCATGTGGCCATTTTGTAATCTTTTAACTGTTTCATCATATTACACAGTGCAGCTTATTTTTTCTTTAAAATCTAGGTTTAAAATAATTTTCTTTTAAATAAAATGGCCCTCCTTTCAGACCCTTTTTATATTGTTCTGTGTTATTTTGCTGTTCAAAATCTTTGATGCATCTGCTTTGCTTGTTGTTTCTCTGATTACATTGTTGCTGCTCTAAGGCTTGTATGAATGGTTGTTACCATTATAGTGATTAATATGGCTTGGGTAGAGGAGTACAGTGGGAAGCACAATGGTTGCATTGTGCCTTAGAGAAGCTTTTACACAAATGGGGAATTGTAGAACAGACCTGTAGTGTGTCCTCTCTCTAAATGGTATCCTCAGGGCCTGCTACAGTGTCTTTGCAGTAGGGGGTTTAACCCCATCCCAGAGCAATAGAGAATAAGCCTGTTACGTTGTCTTACTGGACAACGTCTAATCCTGCTTAGTACAGGATTTGATCTTAAAAACTGAAAGGATAATGTTAGTGACTTGTTAGTAAACCAACAAAAAAAAACCCCATCAAATTTGTTCTCCTAACCTTCCCATTTAAATTAGCATGTGCATTGTTTTACTTTTAAATTTGTTTTGTGGTCCATCCACGTGTTTTTTCTGGAATGTCCAGCTCTTTATTTATTTGTTTGTTTTTGCTGCAGACCAGTAAAATTATGCATTGCTTTCTCAGGTGTAGCTGCCAGCATCTGCAGAGTGACGGGCGGTGTGCTGGGTATCCACCACGACAGTATTCTGGGCCTGGGCTGGTGGCCGCTGGCCGTTGCACGAGCAGGGACGCACTGCTGGGAGTCGTGCTGCCTGGAGCCCTCGTGCGGAGCCGTGTGGAGCCTGGGGAGCCGTTGCGTGCTGCTGCGATGCGTTCAGCCCGACGGCTGCCCCATCACGGTGCTGCCGGAGCCCCATACCGGTTCTCTGGGCCTCTTGCAGCTACTCGCTAAGAGGCCCTCAAGGAAAATGAGGAGTCCCCGTCAGGCACAGGCTGCTGGAGTTATCGATGTGGCAGAGCACACACGTAGACGTCGTGTATGTGGCTTTAGCAGGGCTTTTTGTATACACAATTACCTGTTTAATTGCATATTGTATACACAGTTGATGTGTGGTTCCTCCATAAATCACTTCACTGAGTGCTATAATGGTCCTGTTCTTAGCATCATTTGGATATTTAGAGCTTATACAGGTAACACTGAGTATCATTGAACTTGACTTTGTATGGTTTAAGCGTCCACTGCAAACATTACATTATTATGTTTATTTTTAAATTTGAGGAAGTTGCAAAAAAAAAAAAAAAAAAAATGGTATGGTGCCATATACCATCACCGTGAAGTAGAGGCTTAAACACGGATAGGCAAGTCGGTGCTGTACAGTATTTGTCACTCTTGTAACAGGACACAACAGAACCACAATCATCTAACCTGACAACTTCAGTGGCTGCAGGCAGTGGGGCAGCCTGGCCAGTATCAGCCAATAAAACAATGAATGAGCCTACCAATGGTAGCAGAGAAGCGCCGGCTCCTTCAACGACTTGGCAGAATTGGACATCACCAGAGGACAATGTGGATCATTCATCTTCCAACAGCAGTGCTGAGTCACCAACACTCGCACCTCAGTATTATTCTTCCACTTCAGCAACAACTCCGGCTGGTATGAATCACGGTGTCCAATTTGCTGTTAGCGTTGATACTATCTCACAAAAAAAAGCCATAATCCATATTCCTAGTGTTTGGTCCATATTGGTCATGAGAGTTATGTGATGTAATGCCACATCATTGTTTACATTCTGATAAACTTGTGTGTGTTCACAACAGTGAGGGAGCTGGTGGTGTCTGCTGGCAGTAATGTGGAGGTCACTCTGCCAAGCAGTGAGGTGGAGCTGAATGCCTTTGTGGTGCCAGCACCTCCTCCAGGTAATCTCATCAAGCATTTAGTTTTTCTACCTTAGTTACATTTTATTTTTCAGTGGGAGGATGAGACATGGGTGATTTTTTTTTTTTTTTCTGCTTTTAGGGACGAGTTATGCCTTTGACTGGCGCTTAAGGACTCACCCTAAAGACTACAGTGGAGAAATGGAGGGAAAACATAGTGAAATGCTCAAACTCAGCAAGGTTAAAAACCTCTAGTTGCTGCTTTGAACTCTCATTTTCATCACAGCACAAACATACAATGAGGTCAAACTGTGCTTATCATTTTTGATGTTTTTTCCTCAGCTCACAGTGGGACTCTATGAATTTAAGATCACAGTTGATGGTGATGGTGCACATGGAGAAGGCTATGTCAATGTTACAGTCAAACCAGGTGACTACCAGTTTTAGCTTGTTTTTGGTTTGTATGTTTTGACTATTTTGTGACTTATTTTGCTATGCATATTGCGTGCAGATTTGTGTGTCCAAGTAAACATCACCACATTTTTAACTTCTGATTTGGTTACCTTCTTGAATATTTATATATTGTGTTCTTGTCATGATGATAAGCCTGATTTATCTTAAGGTGATTTTTTTTTTTTTTTAAATAAAGTAGCTTATTGCCACACCTTTCCACAGAGCCAAGGGTGAATAAACCACCTGTTGCTGTGGTGTCCCCAAAGTACCAGGAGATCTCCCTGCCTACCAGCTCCACTGTGATCGATGGTAGTCGTGAGTATCAGTTATTGCCTTTGATAATTCAGTATTGTTTTACGAAACAATCTTGTCACCATTTTTTACAGTTGTGATTACAGTAAAATGCACATTGTGCCCTTCATTTGTTGGCTTGTCCAAACGTGAAGTATTTGTGGAAGAAAGAGTTGACTTTTTGGCAACACAGAAAATTGTGAAATGTTTGCCTTTCACACACACTAAGCCGTGTTGCTGCAGAGGATTTATTCTTTTCCTTGTGCTGTTGCCATGGTATTTTACCTTTATTACTTGTCGTTTCCCAATTCTGCCGACCAACAGTCCAAGTTAACTCATAAAAGACTTTGATACGTAATTAACCACAGGTACCTGTGTCAAGTTCCAGAAAAGTTGTAAACCATACAGAGTAGTGCATCCCTAAAACTATCTGCCCTGATGAATGTCAGTTTGGACCAAAAACAAAGAAACTAAAAAATTATGCAGCATTAATGCAAGCTTTTGTTGATCCTTTTCCTTCTCTCTCAGTCTCTCAGTTCATATATTCTTGAAGATTGAGTAAAATGTAAAGGGAGAAACCTTGTTTTTAACCAGTTTGCAAATTTTCCTTCCCTGCCTGTTGCTGATATGTCAAGTGAAATGCATCTGCAACTGTGGCACATTTACCAAGTGTAAAAATGGGTCCAGAAAGCTTTTCTTTTCTCATATCGGCGACTGATGATTAATATAAATGACCCTGCCACTGTAATAGCTGTGTGAGCAGCCATTGCCATGTGTTGGAGAATAAAATTTCATGCCCAAATTTGTGGAGATAAGGCAAAACAATCAGAAGGTCACAGAGAATATAAATGCTGCCTGGTGTTGCTTGATAGTGTTTCCTTATACAAAGACCTACTTCCAAAGGAAATGAACTACTGATCTGTTTGGCCATGTGATTGGAACATGTTGTTAGCTATTTCAATAAATGCATATTAATTATATAGTCTTCATAGCATTGAAACTGAGGGCATATAATAATGTTTGTCATCTTGAAGATGTATTCATCTTGTGTTATTTCTATGGTGTATGGCATGTCTGTCCTAAGGTGACGGGCATACATTAAGGGTTAGACTTACACAAGCAACTAGATGTGCTTTGAAACCAGTTTGGTCCAGTTTTATTTCTTGTGTATTTATAATAAGAGGAATTATTTTAGGCACATACTCTCTGTTTGTACTCCAGAGAGCACTGATGATGATAAGATAGTAGCATGGCACTGGGAAGAGGTGAAAGGACCACTCCGAGAGGAAAAGGTCTCTGCTGACACAGCCATTCTCACCCTCACCAACCTCGTTCCGGGCAACTACACCTTCAAGTAAGCGTCTAGTTTCAGCAAGGAACCCAGCTCATGAGCTCCAAGCAGACACTGAACTGCAGGCACTTGGCAACAATAATGGTCTCTGTAGAAGTTCTAACCCTAGCAATTATTCACGCCAGAGTTATTGTTTAAAGAGTGAATAAATAGTTCATTTGTTTTGTTTGAATGTTTAATTATATTCATCTCTCTTTGTAGTCTCAAGTAAGCTTGGCTGACTGATTTAAACAGAAAGATGAAATGGTGTGGAAGCCTCTGGGGTATTCCTTTTTTGCCGCATAGACAAATCTGACATTAGTCAAACGTGAATGCTTTTGCTCCTATTGTTAGAAGGGCTTTTCATAAACCTGGCTAACCAGTTGGTTCTCCGAATAGCCAAAATGACCTTGGTAGTAAATCATGCTGCCCATCCTCTTCACATTTTCTATATATCTATATTTTGGCAGTGTTTTTAAAGCCATACTTCAATGAGGATATACTGTCAAGAATGCATTTATTCAGTACAGTCTAATGCTACAATCCATCATGTAAAAAGTCTAGGTTTTTTTTTCTTTTCTTTTTAAATAAAAAAAAAAAAAAATTGTTTTACTTTTGATATTTGCAGCCTTACAGTGACTGACTCTGATGGGGCTCAGAATTCGACCCAAGCCATGTTGTGTGTCAACAAGGCAATGGACTACAGGCCTGTAGCCAATGCTGGGCCCAACCAGGTTATCACATTACCCCGCAACTCCATCACTCTCTATGGCAACCAGAGCACAGATGACCACGAACATCTGGCTTATGAATGGTCCCTCAGCCCAGACAGCAAAGGCAAGGTGGTGGAGATGCAGGTAAACAATGTAAAGAGTCTCTCATTTTTTTGAGATGAAACATTTGATGAAATGTTATTACACTGGACTAGTCAGTGTAAACATCTTAGAAACCATGCATTAATTAAATATGTTTATATGTGGCTTTAGTATTAAAACATGTTGTCTTTGGTTCACATAAGCAAGTGCAGGTTGGAGATAATGGGCCCTGTTTTATTTTATTATTTCACAATGAAGGAAAGATAGAGGGGTTCTTGTATGTCACAGGTGAGCCCAAGGAGTCCATAATATATTCAGTTACTGAGTAAGTTTATGCATATTGGCTGGGAAAAGATCGTTCACCAGAAATTAGTAGTCAAAACTCAGTGTGTGCAACACAGCTCTAGTGTAAGCCTCACAAGCCTTATCTTCTCATACCCTCATATTGTACACATCATGTAATGGTAGAAGTAGTTGTAAGCTTATTTGTAATGACTCCAATTAAAGTGTAGAGTTGTATTATAAATTATCCCATTGAAGGGAATAAAGCAGGAAGTGTACTGTAAAGACAGTGGGTCATTTCTAGCAGTTTTGTTTGCATCTAAAGCCATCAAGAACAAAAAAACATCCTGCTCTTGAATAAAATGTTCTGCTGAAAAAAGACTTGGACTTCAGATGTCTATTTGCAAAGTGTTGTGTCAACATATTAGTGACACTGCTTTACACTAACTCGTGTACGTGGGTCTCATATTTCTTTGAACCAGCCATCCCAGTGGTATGGCTACAGTGGTATGGTGCAGTGGTACAGTGGTACCACTACATACCCAGTGGTATGGGACAGTGGTAGCTCAGTGGTTAAGGCACTTGACTAGTCATCAGAAGGTTGCTGGTTCAAGCCCCACCTCTGC
>JAOXYF010000005.1:12226122-12243462 GCA_028565775.1 Sternarchorhynchus goeldii | reverse complement strand
AAGTTGCCACTGTTGGGCCCCTGAGCAAGGCCCTTAATCCTCAACTGCTCAAGATGTGTTCAGTCACAATTGTAAGTAGCTTTGGATAAAAGCGTCAGCTAAATGCCATAAATGTAAATGTAAATCCCACCATCACACAACACAAACTGCAATGGAATTACCAAAACAGCTTTCAAGAATATAGGGCTCCAAATCAGCCCTGAGATGCACATGTGAACTTATCTGGAAAGTTTTAACAGTTTATTTGCTTACGATCACTTACTACTGTTAATTTTGTGCTTATCTTATGCATGTTTGTATTTCTGTCAGTTGTGCAAATAACTAGTCATTATCTTTGCAGGATGTTGTGTATATATGTAGATATTTGCAAAAAAAAATACGTAAAAGGCTAAAGTGTGTGTGATGCAGTGCATCTGAATTTTATGGAAGAAAATTATAAATGTTCTTTTCAGTTTCAATCCTAAAACACATGCCTTCCAGATTAGAATGCATTGGTCTTAGTCAGGGCCACAGACTAAGCAGTCATTTGTGGAAAGCAAAGCCTCATCAAATAAAGGGTCTACTCAGTTATTGCTTCAGGTACAGCTATAGACCAGGTGCACATAATGGAGTAACCAGTAAGGGTAGATACTTTGGATATTTTATAATGTGTCTATATACTTAAATGTACAGTGCGTGTGTGTTTGTTAGACTGTGATATTAGCCTGAAATGTTTTTTGTTTTGTTCCCTCTTGCTCAGGGAGTACGAAAGCCCAATCTGCAGCTGTCTGCTATGCAGGAGGGGGACTACACTTTCCAATTGACTGTCACAGACTCGTCTGGACAGCAGGACACTGCTCAGGTCACCGTCATTGTACAGCCAGGTGCGTGTCCCCATCCTGCGTAGTACCGCCTCCTGCTGATGTACACATGTAATAGTGCAGCCACAGCACCTGTGGTTCCGTTCCTGAGCTGTTCCTGGTGGTGTGGAATCTGTCCTCAGAGAACAACAAGCCCCCTGTGGCAGATGCAGGGCCAGACAAGGAGCTGACGCTTCCTGTCGATCGCACTACCCTGGACGGCAGCAAGAGCAGTGATGACCAGAAAATCGTTGCCTACCACTGGGAGCAGACCAAGTCAGTAGTGTGATTGTCAGATCTTTGTTCATTTATACAACACCTTGGAAGATGTGTGTTTTTGAACCTGTGTGTGTGTGTGTGTGTGCGCGCGCACGCTTGCTGTGCGTGATGGCGGCACAGTGGCCCTGAGGCCGTGAAGATCGAAAATGCGGACCGCGACGTAGCCACAGTGATGGGGCTGCGGGTGGGAACCTACACCTTCATGCTGACTGTGACTGACGAGAGGGATCTGCAGAGCTCTGACACAGTCACCGTGACTGCCCGCGAAGGTACGCCGCTCATATGATCGCTGCAGAAACCTTTTAAGAAAAGCTGTCCACATGCTCACAAGCAGGTGAATCTGCATATGCTACGCTGATGTCTTTTTACTTCACCCTGCTTTCAGAGCTTGACCAACCACCTGTGGCCAGGGTGCAGTCCAGTCCGCCGGTCACTTTACCCATACGCACGACAGTCCTAGATGGCTCGCGGTCCTCCGATGACAAGGGAGAGATCAGCTACCTGTGGTCCCGGGACGACAGTAGCCCTGCAGCTGGGGTAGGTTGCACTCCTCTTAAGAGACATCCAGGAGTTCTCCATCCTGCCCTGCTATGACATAGTTCATGATGATATGATGCATTAAGAGGCAGTAGCAGTTAGTTAGGATTAAGAAAATTGGAAATCATGCTAACTTGCTTTCCCAAGCTTTCTTATGTTATCTAACCTTTTGGAAAGAGCTGCTCTCGAGTATCATGTGCAGCGTCATTCAATGTCCCTACAGGTACGTGGCAAGAAACCAATCCGGAGAAACCAGTTGTTGAAGAACCAGTTCGTGTCATAGTGCCAGTATTTGTTTAAGCATTCCAAATAAACAAAAACAAATTATCCAGATCGTTGCCATTATTCAGGCCTTTGGAAATGAGTGTACTTTCTTAAGAACCTCATTTGGATGTAATTGTATTTTTATGTTGTATATTTTTATCTCTTGTTTTTATCAGGATGTGCTGAATAACTCTGACCACCAGGCGGTGCTCTTCCTCGGGAACTTGGTGGAAGGGAAGTATAGCTTCACTCTGACCGTGACGGACAGCAAGGGCCAGAGCAGCTCTGACAGAGGCACTGTGGAGGTCCGCCCAGGTTAGTGGGTGTGAGCCCTATACATGGGTGTGCGTGTGTGCGCACATGCATGTACACACACTCAATACAAATGGTAGTGGTGGTGTTCTGAACGCAGCCTTTAAAATGCCTCTTTGTAGCAGTCATCCAAAAGTCCATATGAAAAAAGCAAGCACTAATTTAACCATTTGTCCTCCTCTCTCTGGCTGGCGGCAGACCTGTGGGAGCGGGACCTGGTGGAGCTGGTTCTGGAGGTGGCTGTGTCCCAGGTGTCCCACAGGCAGAGGGACATGCTGCTCAGACAGGTGGGCGTTCTCCTGGGCATCCTGGACAGTGACATCATTGTGCGGGAGATCAGCGCTTTCAACGAGCACAGGTTAGTTCAGCCATAACACCATGCCCTCTGAGCCTGAATTACACCTGTGCACACTGTACAAATCGCACAAAAGTAACTGGAAATAAGGAGAGTAAATGTCTACATGTTCAACAGATCCTATATGACCAAAGAACATGATGTGTGTGTGTGCGTGGTTGTGCATGCATTTGTACATGCATGCAAAACGTTCTTCTCTCTCAGTACTCGTTTAGTATTCATGGTGTCTGGAGGGCCTGGGCGTCCACCACTGTCTGGTCGCAGTGTTGCCACAAGCTTGCATAACAAACTGCGGAAGCAGAAAAACGACTTCCTCATCTTTAGGGCCTGGCGGGTGGACACAGTCAGTGAGTAGACGTTATCCTTTTACATGCACTAACTTAAGTTTGCACAGGCATCATAGCAGCACCTCTTATTGGCTCGTGGTGTCTGTGTGCTGTGATCACAGTCTGCCAGCTGAACTGCTCCAGCCATGGGGAATGTGATGGTTTTACCCGCCGCTGTGTCTGCCACCCTTTCTGGATGGAGAACTTCATCAGAACCTACCTGGGGGATACAGAGAGCAACTGTGGTGAGGAACTTGCTCATACAAGGAGGGTGGCAGAACTGTTGGAGGAAATACCTGCACAAATCAAATTCTGCATTTGAATTTGGTTATGTTTTAATATTAATGGATTTCTCATGTTTCAGAATGGAGTGTTTTGTATGTGACAATTGCATCATTCATGATAGTGGTTGCCATAGCAGCGGTGGTGTGGGGCCTAGTCTGTTGTTGTAACAGGTAAAGCAGTTGATAATAATAATAATGATGATGATGATGATGATTTTATTTCAAAGGAGCATTGTGTATTCAGTTGAATATATACTTTGTGCATCCCTATATTCTAGTTTGCTCTATGATTTAATGTGTTTTGTTTGCATGCTTTGTGTGTACATGTATTTTTAGACGCAAAGGAAAAGTGAGACGTAAAAGTCGTTATAAAATGCTTGAAGGAGAAGACCATGATACCATGGAACTGCATCCACCAAGAGCAGGTAAAAACATTTCTAAATAAATACTGTATTCCAAGATTATAATGGAACTCAGTCTGCCTTTTCTCTCTTTTGTTTTGGGTCTTTTTAGGCCGGCTGAAGCCAGTACCTGCTCCCTCATCTTCTGCTCTCATGCACTCTGATTCAGACCTAGACAGTGATGATGGTCAGGCTGGTGTCCCTTGGACTGACCGAGAGCGGGGCCACCTTCTGCGGCCCCAAAATGGGTCCTTGCGCAACGGACTAGGACCCCATAAACCCAAAAAACAGAGGGAGGAGCTGCTCTAGTAGCATCGGCCAAACCTTTCATTGTCTTTCTCATGGATCTTGCACTCCACACACTGGCATGTCACTTAGGAGACTCGTAGTTGCAAATGTGGGGACACCTTTCAGGATGGAAAGGCAGCCTCTCCCACTACCATTTGACGCTGAATCTCCGCGTCCAGTCTGAGCCAGGGGACTGGTAGATTCAGTAATTGGGGCACCCTGTCTTGGCTGCTGTCTTTATCCTGTTAGATATTTTAGAAACATTGAGCCGTCCACTCCCAGAGCCACTGAGAATGTATTGCTTCCTGAGAAAATACAGTAGAATATATGAAATGAGGGAGAATTGTTAAAAAGGACTCTTAAGAGAAAGAAGTTCCACTCCGACATGTCACAGATCAGAAGATGACCAAGGCTCTTTTTGTGAACTGATGACTTGAGCCCTCTAAATACTGCCCTGAACACCTCCTAGCTAAACAGCTTCCCCATACATGTGGCCATAGTGCGGACAGAGCTCATCCTCAGTGCTGCCCTCACCTCCGCCAAATTGTATGACTGTGTGGTGCAAGATTTATTTTACTGAAAATAGTGCATGTGTTCTATCGGGTTTATCTTTTCTATGTTCGTTTATCTGTGTGCCAATGTATTGGGCTTGGGTTTCAGAACCTCTTTGCCAATCAAATCACCAGCAAACAGTGACATCTGCAGTTGCTTAGCTTTGTTTGTCAGGGTTAGGATGTGCATTTATACTGCTAAAGGGATAATGGGTCGGGGGGGGGGGTCATACTAGATTTATTGGATGTGGATAAACACCAGTTAATGGGGGGTGAGGGTGCGCCACACTGGATTCACTGGTTGTGGATAAACACAGTAGAAACGGGGGAGGGGGATGTGCCATACTGGATTCACTAGATATGGATAAACAGAAGATATCGGGGGGGGGGGTGTTGAAGGTGCACCACACTGGATTCACTGGATGTGGATAAACACTGGATAATGTCTTGGGCCCTCAGTTTTGTCTATGGTTCTATGAAATGGATGCAACTGGAGGTTTAAAAAAAACTATGCTTATCACTCGTCTATAGACGGACTGCTTTAACATGAACAACCACTGTCTCATCTCTGTTTAAATTTCTTTCAGCAAATTACTTGATGCTCATGCACTTTGTGTTCTACACAACATTTGACTGTGACTCTATTCTCACTGGATCCTGATATGACTTGGTCATTTTAGGAGTGCATTTGATAAAAGCTATTGTGATTACCATTTAATAGACACTTCTTTCCCAATGTTCCTCATATTATTGATGAGTGTGTGTATAACTGGACTACTTGAATGGAGTATCCACATATCAGGATGCTGTCAGATGTTGTAGGGGATGTATTAAATCACTGAATGTATCCTGATGTTTGATCCAAGTTCACTAATATGAATGCTTTCCTCACAAATGCATGAATGGGTAACATAGACCCCACTGAAAACAGAGGGAAGAGAACTGAAAATGAAGGTGTTTTCTTAATTTTAATATCAATGTTTATAGTGAAGGATTCCCTGTCATGTGATTCAATCAGATACAACTGGATTATCTTTCATTAAAATAAAATACCTTTGCATCTACAGTTTGCTTTTTAAATTTCTTTTCCTGTGCTTGTGTTCCAAAAACTTCATGATTAATGGACGGAACACTACACTTTTTGGAAATAACATGTAAACAGACCATAAATATTCACATAATTTGCATAAACAGACCATACATATTTACATAATTTGCATAAACCTAATTTGTAGCCGAAAGTACCTTTGATCAGTGCAAGATTGTAATAAATCAGATGCCATGTGGTTGTTGAATCAGCACAGTGCAGTAACGCAGGGACCTTATCTCCCAACCCTAGAGGTAAGGTTGAGATTATTGTACGTTTCCTTTTACCTCACACCTTCAGTGCTGTATGTATCTTCCATAATCACTGGGGACCTGAACATTCAAGCAGAGCAAGTTCAAACATGTAGGCTATATTATTGCTACACATACCAGTTGTGGCCTGGAACAACTCCCCTACTATTGTGTTTTTGAAACTGTTATGTTATAAAATATACCACACCCACACCTTGGGTTTTACCCTGTACCAAAACTGACTAGTTGATCCGTCTAAGGAGCTGAAAAAAAGCAGCTGTGTTCTACAAAAACAATTAATTGTTAACACGGTTTTCCAACATACGGTTCCAACAACTCAATAGTAATGAATGGTGCCCAGCATTTGTGCATATCTTTACATAAGCATAAATACGTCAGCCCCGAAATGACTGAATTCTCTGCTCCATTTCTTCCTGTTTAATCTTATCATTTACTTTGTGGCTCATTCTCTCCTCAGTCCTTATAAGGAATCGGAATGGTTAGTTGAGATAGGGCGGAACAGCGCGCGGTGACAGCTGGGAACTTCAACATATACAGGAAGACCAGAGATACGGAACCAACATCATAATACACCCGCTTGAAGGAAAAAAACGCTATCTTGAACCTTATTCACATTTGTTGGACGGTGAGGTAAAGTAAGCAATAAGAATTCTTCAAAATGTAATTTCTGCATGAGAAGAAATGTATGTAACTTGGATGAAGGTTTAAATCTGGCTGCGTCGCTGCGTCTTTCAGTGCTGACAGTGTCTGCTAGCTAGTCCGAAAAATCATAGCGGCATCCTTAGCTAGCTGGCTAGCTGTAGTTGTATATCGCTTATCTAATCTCGACGTTGGCTTTTCATTCATGAACATTTTTCCAAATTGTAATTTGAAGCCAGAAGTCAAAGTAGCTCAGTAATTCGGCGGCTTGAAAGTTATTCTTTTTTTTTTTTTACAGTCTCGCGAACTGCCCTGCTGCAGACAGTGCGCGGCTTTGGGAGGGGGCTGTGTAAAAGTAGTACAGGAAATAGCCGAAGATAGAAAGCTCATCTGTGTTTGTTGGCTGTTTCTCTGGGTTTAGCTATTTGTGCACCGCTTGAGCGACAGCAGTTGTTCATTTATGCAAATATCAATTGCTTGAGTCATATCCTTAAAGCCCATTATCGTCTGTTTTAAGGCTTCCGTTAAGTTAACGAATGTTCAACTAAAACAGATTATTTTAATGTTTCGAAGTTTCCACGAAGCGCAATAAATGTGGCTCTGCTGACGTTGGCAGCTCATGCCAAGAATGGATGCGTTTTGTCCTACTTCTAATACTAAAGCAGAAGTGACCTGTTTTTGTCCAGAACACATTAGCTAGGCTGCGAACATTAATGTGCTTGATGCAGATCTGGATCTTTTGCCCCAAGGCTGTTAGCTAAGTCACCCATTGAATTAGTGCTTAGCTTCTCTGTTTGCATCATTTCGCACTGAATTTGTTTTATGGATTGTTTAGCTGATTAATTATAGAAACATGTGTCTACTTTTGAAACAGTCTGTCAAGTGTTTCTAAAATGTTTGCACTCTAATTACATCCACTCCCTTATGCTGTTTTACGAACAATTTGTGCATGAGATGACACTTAACACCTAATCCAATTTAAGTGGACATTTTGCCCAATTTTATTTTAATATAAAAGCTAGCTTTGTCACTGCTAAAGTGTAAATGCAAAGGAAATTAACAGAAGGGAATGAAAAATAAATAAATAAATCTCAATTAATTAAATAACTTGACAAGAGTACAAACTGTGCAGTGATGTATGTGGGTGGCCAGAGAGGAATAGCACAGGGTTTAGTTTGTAACATTCAAATTCTCTCTCCCTCTTTCCATCTCTCCTTTCCTGCTTACCCACAGTGTTTTTCTGTTGTTTGATCTGTCATACTGACAACACTGCAGTGTATCTGTGCACTGTAAATCCAGAGAGGACTGCTTAATCACATTCAGAATGTAACTGGTTAATGTAATGGTCTGTCCTATGGGACTCCCATCCCAGTTGTATTAATGCAGCTGATAGCAAAGTTCTCATTAGCAGCATGTGATTAGTGGCACAGCTGAGTACCTGTATTTACCTGTGAAGAGTCATTCAGGTGGAGCAATAGGTCAGTCACATGGTTTGTTGGGTCAGTTATCTATTGCATAATATTAGTACCAGTAGGTGGAAGACTTTCTCAATTTCTTTATCCATTTAGGCATTGTTGGCCAGACTAACTTTAAGTCCTGCCTCTGTCTGTTGTCTTAGAAAAATGTCCAAACATTAAAAGCTGCTTAATATGTGCATGTTCAGTTCCAACTCTGAGAGTTTGAGACTGCATACCTTTTTTTCCAGACAGGTTATGACGGATCCAGTCTTGCAACTACTGGACTCTGTTGTTCGCAGTAATTTGCCAAGTGGGATGATGTGACATTATGCTTTTGTGCATTATTTCTGTTTGTTAAGAATGTTTTCTATGAAGAGATGAGTATATGTGCAAGTCAAAATGTATAAAATATATTTTACAAGATAAAAGCCAAACTTTTGTCGTAGTGGGTCATAATTGTATATTATCGACATTAACAAAATCTCCATGTCGCAGGCATGGCAGGGATGGAGAGTCTGGTGCAGCGGCTGGAGATTGCTGTGGGTCGTCTGGAGGCCATGTCTGGCAGTGGAGGAGCAGGTGGCTCTGCTGGTGCTACTGGAGGTACCATAAACATATGCGCACTCCTGATCACTAAATAACTGACTCATGTTGTATTGCAAAGGCTATCGCAGTGGCAAACCAAGCTGTCTCTAGATATTGTCCATGTGAACTTCTCTCACAGCTTTACATCTGCTTTCTTTTTGTAGCTGTGTCTGCACACGTTGAGGCCTTTGATGTCCTGATCTCTGGCTCTGTGGCTGAATACATCGCCCTGAGTCAGAAGATAGGGGGAGATGTCCAGAAACATGTATGTACATGCCATGTTAACAAACCAACTCTTCAATATGGCTGCATGTCTTTTAGCCATTTTCTGAAATGTGTGTTCTGTCCTTTTCAGCATCTGGTGCCCTGCTGATTTTTATTTTTTTTTTCTTTTGCAGGCCGAGATGATGAAGCAAGCTTTCTCGTGTCAGAGGCAGCTTCTGATGATGGCCTCCTGCAGCCAGAAGCCCTCTGATGTAGGTGTTCTCTCACTATACAAGGCAAATGGTTACAGTAGTAAACTTCCAAAAACTTTTGGGTTTTGTATTCTAGGATGACCATTTGATTTGCAACTGTGTGTGTGTTGTATAGAACATCCTTTCCTCTTTGCTGGCTCCAGTATCAAAAGTGATTCAGCAGGTGCAGTCATTTAGGGAGCAGAACCGTTCGTCTCCCCTTTTCAACCACCTCTCAGCTGTCAGCGAGAGCGTGCCTGCCCTTGGCTGGGTCGCCATGGTGAGCTGCCATATTTGTGTGGGGGGTTGTCATTTATTAAACCCAGTGTGTAGTTGATCTTCAATAAAAGACCATTCATTCACTCAGGAACTGACGTATAGTGAGACAGTGTACTATGACCGTTTTTGCTTCCCCCCTTTGGTCTTGTTACAATAGGCCAGTGTTTAAGTGTGGTAGACCATGACTCGTGTATGAATTTTAAACTGAGGAATATGTTGAGATGAGGCAGTGAAGTACTTTGGCTGTATTATTTTCCTCAGTGTCTCTTTGCAAAAGCATACTCAACATTTTTGGTGGACTCCCTATCAGAAGGTTGTGGTTGTGTGACCATATGTCTCCCTCACATCACTTTGTTAGGCTCCAAAGCCAGGCCCTTATGTCAAGGAGATGCAGGATGCTGCCATGTTTTACACAAACCGGGTGCTCAAGGACTACAAGGAAAAGTAATCTTAAAAATGCACATTTTATATTTTGAACCTAATATATTGAATTAAAAAGGCATCTGTGAATTCACACATCAATTGTATATACTCGGTTTTCCCGGGTTTTTGTTTAACTGTACCTTTTTTTTTTTTTTGTCATGTCTTATTCTGCAGGGATAAAGTGCATGTGGATTGGGTCAAGGCCTACTTGTCCGTCTGGACTGAGCTGCAAGCATACATCAAGCAGCACCACACCACTGGTTTGGTCTGGAGCAAGACTGTGAGTCATCACACTGCTGCTCATTTTGTTTCTTCCCAAAGGCATTGTAGATACCCAGAGGCCTTTAGTGGAGGGTTTTTACTGTTCCTGTGTACCCACGGCAGGGTCCTGTTGCCTCAGCCTCTGGAGCAGCAAGTGCCCCGAGTGGTGGACCTGCCCCACCCCCTCCGCCAGGCCCCCCACCTCCACCCGCAGACCTGAATCAGTCTGCAGGTGGAGACGCGGGAGCAACCAGCCGTAGTGCTCTGTTTGCCTCCATCAACAAGGGTGCTAACATTACTAAAGGTAGGTATCACTCATTCATAGTCTCGCACACTTAATCTGCTAAAAAAAAAATCAGAATTAAAAAAAAATAAAAATAAATTTTAGGGCTTATGAAACACATTTATTCTTTTGTGTTCTGAGATGTTCTAGCTGGCTTTGTTAGGTTATGCATTAATTCTGGCAATATGGGTTTGAAAGGGGCATCTTTTTTTTGTTTTGTCTCATTCTTTTTAACTAAATTGGGTACTTTTGTGGACTTATCTGATAGGAATACATGAACCTATTGAATCTTAGCTTTGACATTGCAGAGTAGACTGTGAAATCTGGGTGTTTATTACTAATTACTATGGCTTTCTGTCACGTTAATCATGAAAATGTTTATATAGCAGATAATTCAGCTGCATAAATACAGTGGAAAAGCTAGTCTGTAGATTACATTGTGTGACTTGAGACCACAAGTTACAAAAGGCATTATACCAGTGTTGGAACAGTAAATGGAACTGCTCAGATAATTTCATAGAGAATTTGAGTGTCATTTGAGTCTTTTCATTGCACCAGCCAGTCCCAAAGTGGTGTGGGGAAGCCAGGTATCGTTCTGTTGACTGACAATGCAGCTTGTATTCTTGAATCACCTTGTCAAATGAAGGTCTGAAGCATATATCTGATGACCAGAAGACTCATAAGAACCCTACCCTGAGGTCCCAGCCAGGCCCTGTGCAGCCCGGACCCAAACCTTTCTCATCTCCCAAGACGAGCACAACCAGTGCCCCTGCCCGCACCCTGCCCCCAGTGCTGGAACTGGATGGAAAAAAATGGAGAGTGGTGAGTACTAACACCACTGTGTTGGTGATGCTGGTACTCTTTTCTTTGTCATTAAAGAGGTGTGTTTCCTTTTTCATGTATATTCCTTTTCTATTCTAATGCATTGGTTTGTTTTTTTTCTTGTTTGTTTGTCCTCTTCCCCTAAAATTCAAATCGACAGGAAAACCAGGAGGGAGCTCAGGGCCTTGTGATCAGTGACACTGAGCTGAAACAGGTGGTTTATGCCTTCAAGTGCAGCAACAGCACTCTGCAGATAAAGGGAAAGATCAATTCGATCACCATAGGTACGGACATGTCACAACCTTCTGTGTCTCACCCTTTTGAAAAGGGTGGATTGGGTATGTGTAGCACCAAAAAAGATAAATATATAACCTTCTTTGCAGACAGCTGCAAGAAAATGGGCCTCGTGTTCGATGATGTTGTGGGCATTGTTGAGGTGATCAACTGCAAGGATGTTAAAGTCCAGGTGTGTGTGCTTGTGTTCTTTTAATTCCAAAGGATGTATCTTTTTATATTTACTCCTCTTTCATGGCTTTTCACATCAATTGTTTATAAACTTGACAGCAAAAAGAAAGCTGTTTTGTGCATGCAGGTTATGGGAAAAGTGCCAACTATCTCCATCAATAAGACTGACGGTTGTCATGTGTATCTGAGTGAGGCCTCCCTTTCCTGTGAGATCGTCAGTGCCAAGAGCTCAGAGATGAATGTGCTGGTTCCTGGAAAAGATGGAGACTTTGTAAGTAATGCATAGAATAATCTTTGAATTGGAGGAATGCATGAGAATTACAATATTGATAGATTTTTATATATATATATATTTTTTTTTTTTTTTTTTTATTCCATAGACTGAGATCCCAGTTCCTGAACAATTTAAAACTGTATGGGATGGAAGCAAGTTGGTGACTACAGCAACTGAAATTGCAGGATAAAAAGTTTCAACTTTAGACCGCTCCTTAGCCAATGCCTACCTGACTGACTGACCAACCAGCCAACCACAAATGAGACTGAAATGCCAACCATTATGCTCCCCATCAGCCAGTCCCAGCAGCAGTACTTTCCTTCAGCCAATGAGATGACTGCTTGCTTTATGTGGCACAATCCTTCAGCCAGGGGCAGAGATTACTTTTCATTCCATTTGATATTGTTAAATAGCACTTACAAACTAATTGCCAACAATCATTTTGTTTTGCTATTTTCTTAAGCATGCCCATGCAAGGAAAATAATAAAATGTGAATGGCCAAAATGATGCAAGGATTTCTTTAGACTCTTTAATTTTGTAATTATTATGCATAGATAAATTTAATTTGCTTTATATGGTCACATGCTGTGTTAGGAAAAGTATTTTTCTCTTCTGTATATGCAGTTCAGTCCTGAAGCACATTTCTTCCTCAAACAGCCACACTGCCACCATTTAGAAGATCAATGGTGACTCACTGTTTCTAGGGAGAATTGTAACATTTGTCCACAATATAAAACTGATTAGAGAAAAGAATGAGTTATGTGCAGGATCACTTGTCTTTTCTATCTTTGCAAAAATATTTAAATATTAAGTATAAACAACTTTTTTTTTTTTTTTTTTTTTTCTCCAATTGTATCGGCTTATACAATGTATCCCCTTAGTACTGTAAATGGTTAAACGCATGATTGTAAGAACGGGGACCATTTATTCAGAAATAGCCGTGTAATATTTTCTTTTCCTGTTTATTAATGTCCGTGAACACCATACTGAGTTACCTCACGGGTAGCGGTTCTCTCCTGTGAAGGACAGTATAGATGTTTTTTCTCCAAGTGAACCCATCGGCCCCTAAAATTCACCATGAGCATCTAAATATCATTTAAAATAAAGAAGTAGTTTGTTCTCATAGTACTCTGGACAAGGTGGCTTTGGTTTTAATCATTTGTCTTTTTAGAGACTTTCTTTTTTGGAATCAATATTCTGCTCCGTAGTACAGGAGGAAGATATCGTTGAAGTCATTGCAATAAATGTAATGTCATTCTGTTCCGTGTCTTTACTTTGTGATCTAATAGTTAGTAGTGATTTTCTCAAGGCACTTGTCTACATTCTTTAAATGTAGGGGTGGGGGGGAGATGTTTGGCTCTAATCATCAGCAGTTTTGCTGGGGACAACAAAGTAAAGTTGATAAGTTAATGGAGAAATTAGATTTTTCCTTGTAATCTACCAAGTTTGTTCATGTTTAAATGTCTTCATATTCTAGTGTGAACCAAGTTTAAAAAGGTGTCTGAGTGGACTACAGAAAAAAAAGTTACATTTATTTTTAAATAAAATCCTATTAGGTTTTCTCTTGAAATGTTAAGGTGAACATATTGTGTTGCTGTAATGTTTAGAATCTCTTTGAACCATACCTTGCACATGATATTTACAGAGCATATTTAAAGCTCTGTACTGCATACTAGCCAAGCCATTTAGTGGTTATTCAGTGGTTCCAAAATGGTTCCAATTAAATGGTCAATGTAAACACTTGATATATAGAGGTAGTGCTCACTGGTTATTATAAACTCCAATTTGCAGAAAGCAGCAGTTAGACAGCAGTCTTCTTTTTCACTGGTTGCTTTAGCAGTTCATATCAGAGCTGCACATTTTGCCATCCTCCTGATGTTGTGAAGTTGGCTCGGATGCAACTGTGCCAACAATTAACCCCCCCACCCATTAGTCCAAGCACATAAACAAACACTAGTTCATGCATGAGATTCTTAAAATGTTACTTTTTATTGTTGATGTTTTTAATTATAGTCCAGTGCTATAATTTGTTAAATCATTCAGTTCTGTTATGTCCTAAACCCAGATCATTTTAATAAAATATCAGTGCAATAAAACAAAGCAAAAAACTGACATCTAAAATGCTATTAGCTTCATGGGCATAAAAACAAAATGTGCAACAATACAGCATGTATGCAAAGAGGCTGTATGCTCTCAGTACTGAGGGATTAGCGTAGATAGGGGAGTAACTTGGAATTAAACCACTCTCGACTGAACTGCAAGTGATCGCCTTCACTAGCAAGAAACACCAGCTTTCCCGCTTTATCCATCTGTTCCAATCCCAGACGGTCCTGCAAAACAACAAAATAGACTATAAGGACTACTAATTTCGCCAGCCAAAAACAGATACAGATTACAGTTGTAATCAAGGCTTTTAGACTTCCAGGAAGAATTACATTCTTCTGTTTACACTCATATTTCAAAGCTTCTCATCATCAGTTGTATAAATATGTAGAAAGTTACAAGAGAAAAGAAAACTCCTTCACAAGACAGACCAGTACTTACCTCTTTATACAGAGTGCTATCCTGCAAAGTCTCAGTCTCCTCTGCTTGACCAGTTTTGAAGAAACCAAACCACTGGGAGAGAGATGATTTGGTAAGCATAGAACCTCATTGTTTCACATAATTTGGATGAATGGATGTTTAAAGTACTTTGTATTACCTCAGAGACCACAGGGTCCACTACACTGTCCTGTAGAAACTTAACCATGACAAATTTCTCCAGAGACATGAGATTCTTCTTGTAGGTATCATTCACCACCTTCAAGTTACAGTAATGATTAAGTGCAGAAAAAAATGTGTCCAGAAAGGACCAAAAATATTAATCTAGTTTTACATAATTACACACTTATCCCATATTTAATAGAACTTTGGAAGAGTCCTTTTGTCACCTTTGAAACCTTTCTAATAAAACCGGCCTCAATAACACACTTACCCGCTCCTGATTTATATCAGCAAGAAAGAGGCTATGCTGCTTGTATAAGTTATCATTGAGGGGATCGTGCCAGTACTGTGCCTGTACCAAACTAAAGAAAAATACAAAAAATATATATATAATATTACTAATCAATCATTTCTTTGGCCAAAAACAACACTGTATGTCTAAAATGAAGTTACCATTTGAAAGAAAAGGACAGTGTCTCACTGTTTTTGGACTGCATCTGTGTATGCCCCAGAGTTCAGTTTCTTCCGGATCCAGTCACAAATATAAGAGGTCTCACCAGGACATCGAGGTAATCCATACACTCCTACGAAGTAAACAATTAGAAGAAATCCAGAAATGGAACATCAGTAATTGAACGCAACACTCTAGGAAAATTAAACATTTTATAACTTGAACAAGTTATTAGAATATCTAGGCAATAACACCAAAAGAATAAATACACAATCTTGCAAACATATTTTAATGGCAAATGTTTTTCATAAAGGAAAACACTAGGCTGTTCAATTCAGGTGACCAAATTTAGTACCGTTTGTTTACTTTTGTCTGTGTACTGTTTGTTTACCATTTCTATGTACTGTTTGTTTACTTTTTGGCAGGTTTGCAAGTTACACGTTAAGGGCTGGTTTACCTTGATGCTGTCCACCAACAGAGATGAGAGTCTTCATTGGAGGATATGGGCATCTCTGTGCCACAGCCCGTCTATCGGTGAAAGAGAAAAACTGTAATTGAATTTTCTTTGAATGCCCCCTTTTTAATGGCACTGTGATTGCATTGAATACGCACTCACAAAAACTGTCCCCCCTGGGAGAAGCCCATTGCGTTGTATCCTGCCTTCAGTTTAGCGTCCTGGGCTAGTTTGTCACAAACAAAGGCTACTTGCTCGTTAACATCCATAAAGAAACTATTTTCAGTGTCCTGAAACAGAGTATAGACAGGAGACTGATTTCAATACCGTGTTAATTTCTTTTGAATAGAAATCCATAATGTTGATATGAAGTACCTGAACTACAGTCTTGCCAATCATAAGAGACAGCACATATATGCCAGGCACTTCGTCCTCCACCATCTTCTTTATTGAGCCCATGCTCAAAGGGTTACAACAGTTGTCCCCTACTCAGACAAACACTTCGGAATAAGGTCTATAATCTTTAGACCAAGCAGACATGTTAACGTATTTACTTAGTACGCATCCTCAAATGCCAATAACACTATAGCCGTTAAATACACGTATCCCTTATATACGTGACGGTGACCATTTTTATTTTCGGGCATCATCGAGTAACCCTTACCCATTCCATGCCATAGAACCAAAGGGGTGGATTCGTTGGACGCTTGCACTGAGCTCGAGAGCAAAATCAGGAATCCAAGGAACAAGCCCGTGTCCAACACCATGTTTGCCTTCGCCGCCGCTCTAGACGTAAACGCAGAGCAAGTAAGCTAGTTAAAGAATCTACAAGGCGAAATAAAAATCACATGCTAGTTAGAGGAAGTGGGGGAAAATCCGTAATAAAAAGGAACAAGATCTAAGGTGCAGGTTACAACAAGAGTGAAACAGTGAACATGCTTTCGGTTTGCAAATAGCTGGACAGCTTCCTTGGTGACGCACGTTATTGTCAAGAATACTGTCCACTCTTCCGTTTTCTCTGTAGTTAGCTTAGTTTTAATTAGCCCACTACTGTTATAAAAGTGTGCAAACGGAAGAAGAATATTGCCTCCTTCCTTTGTTTGATAACGTTAATAAGAAGCTATAGCTCAATTCACAAAGGCACTACATAAACCATTGCTAAAAGCATTACAAGAAAATCTGCTGCTAAAATGTAGCCAACTTACCTTCTTGCACCTAGAGCCATATAAAGAAATGGCTCTACCTGTACCGAACTACAAAGAATCGCGTGATAGGAGCAAAACAAACAAGACACTACTCTGGATAAATGCAAAACATTTGTAGACTAAAATGTACTTGTGTAAACCCACACTAATTTAAAGCGGTCAATCCAGTTCATTTAAAGCGCAGTGTTGTGCGGCGCAAGAAACGTTCTACATAAGCACTACGCGCTTATCATGTGACATTCGCAATAAAATAAGGAAGCTGTGTCTGTGTCGGTTTCAATACCGGATTATTTTACAACATACAAATGATAGTTATTCAGGGTTTATCAGCGATTAATAATTGGACATTAGTAATTTTACGAAGAAACGAGGAAAATCTTGAATTCTGGAAGACATCTGTATATCAACAGAACACAAAAACTTACTTAGGTCACGCAAATGAAACATCTAAATCTTCTAAATGTACATCGTTTGTCTTTACGTTTCCCGGTAAGAAAAATATATTCATCTCGAATGTTTGCTCGTGTCAGCATAGAGTAAACAAAATCATTTTGCTACCGTTTATATATCTTAGCTACACTCAAGATGTAAGATTCACGTCGATTAAATAATAAATAAGTTATTTTTTTAGTCTGTCATCTTTGTGGTAAGAATTTATTTTGTTTGTACTTTACTTGTACTTTATTGTATCGAACTTTACTGTATCGTACTGTTTTTTTAGTCTTCTGCTAACTTCTGTGAATTTCTGTGAAATTATGGATTTATGCATATAGTAACAAAGTATTATA
>JAOXYF010000005.1:12170425-12216567 GCA_028565775.1 Sternarchorhynchus goeldii | reverse complement strand
ATAATGCCATTGTGCCTGCCTTGGGCAATGTGGAACTGCTACTGGATGCCTGGATAAAGTATCTGTCTATCTATCTATCTGTCTGTCTGTCTATCTATGTATCTATCTATCTATCTATAGGAAATTTCTAGAATTGTCATTATTTTTATTAAGGTTGCCTAAGGAGAGTAGAGTTGAATTGATTACATGAAATATTCCACATATCTACCACATCCCAAACTATTTTTCTGTTTTCTTTCACAGACTGTGATAAGTTGAACATCATTACTAAAACTATGTCGTGTAAAATAAACAACTGTGAAAAAAGACTTAACATGCTTGCCTTTTGTACGAATCCTACAGGGAAAGGCAACCCTGACTGCCTTCCTCCCCAACTGCGTGACTCAACTCTGACGCCCTGCCAGCCCTTGCCACACATCCCATTTTACTTGGCACCTCCCCCACCCCTTTCAAATATTTGAATTCAAAAGTCTAGTTACCTCTGACAGGATTCGAGAAATGTCACCCTGCTAGTTTATACTATTGTGCTAGTACAGTTTACACCCTCAGGTTGAAAGACATGTTATATCCTAAATGGCTAGGTCTGATTTTCAGTGCGGCTAAAGTTGTACAAGGTTGCACTGAGCTGTGACGTACTGCAGCGAAAGGGAAGTTGGGATGTGCTGAGTAATGAGTGAGCACGAGTGTGTGGATGTTGAGAGATTCCAGAGACATTTGCAGACTCACCCCCTCACTGATCTGAATGCAGACTCACCCCCTCACTGATCTGAATGCAGACTCACCCTCTCACTGATCTGAATGCAGACTCACCCCCTCACAGATCTGAATAAGTGGGAGAGAAGGATGAGACACAAGTTCTGCTATCTTACTGCAGGCAGGGCAGTGGGAGTCAGCTGCTGCACTCCAGTACAGTGAGAAATTCTTATCAGTGGCAGTCATATGACTGCGCCTTTAAACCCTCTTTTTCTCGACTCTCTCATTAACTTTTACTCACTGCCATGCATCTTGATGACATGGTGGAAACATCAAAAGAGAAATTACATTTGCAGATTTTTGCACACATTATCCAGTGCAACTGTATTTTATTTTTATCAGTATGACAGTACGTATGCTCCTTGGAAAACCAACCCATGACCTTGGTGATGCTAAAACCTTGCTCTATATGCTCTTCCAGGTCATCTACTATTCATGAAAGGTCCATTTTTGGCTAATTTTCCAGCCCTAAAGTGAATCTTTGTTACTAAAGAATGACTTAAATTCAAGTAAAGTAAGAAAATCCTTTTCTTTTTTCAAGGTCTTTACAAGGTCTTTGTTCATGCTACTACTAGCAGTCTTGAATGGCAGTTTCTGTTTTTGTAATCAGTTTAAATTGTTTGGTGTTCAATAAAGTTTGTGCAGCAATTTGGATCATCAAACAAAAGGTTTGGCTCTTCAGGTTTGGTGACCAAGTCTCTCATTTTCCTGGAATTATGAGAAGTAAATACAGTAAAATGGTGGTTGTGTTCAAACAGATTGACATTTTTAACCTTACCTCATTATAGCAGTGGTCATTTAGAAAACAAATATATTTATTTGCATTCCCATAATATCAATATACAAAAGCATATTTTACACACATTTACGTGTTAAGTCACATCTACAGTTAGGGTTTTGCATGCTGCAAATACATTTTTATTTGGGATTACATCAGAATCATCTGTGTGTAGCTGTCTCAAGGGCTGCTTGAAGCCAGCAATCTACAGAGACAGTGCAAACACTAAAGCAATCTTGTTATCTGTGTCTTTGCTCAAATATAAATGAGGTGTGAATCAATAAACTATTTTATTTATCTATTTACAAGCAACAAGTTCTTTTCTATCCCATTTGCCCATAGGGAAATGTATACTGTCGTCATAGTGTCAGTGCAAAGGCCTACAGTTTGAGTGAGTAACTGAGTAACTGAGTGACTGAGAGAGTGAGTGAGAGTTTGTGTAGCATACTGCTCGGCATGACTGAAAGTAGCAGGTGCTGGCCAAGCATCTGTTACCTGAACTGGGAGAGAAAAGGGGAGTTGAGTGGAGGCTCAGAGGGATACCAGCTGCTTGAAATAGGCCCATCTAACTGATGGAGACCACAAGGCCCTTGGCTTGATTTAGGATCACTAAAAGCTTGGAGCTAGTACACCCTAGAAAAATACCAAACAAGCTAATCAGGCTTTAGGCATTGATTGAATAAAGTCACATGCCCACCTCTCAATCACAATCACTGACTTAATCTGCAGGTATAGCCTGAATATGAATAGGTTAGACATTGGGTGGGGTATGCAGGATACAATGGTGTGGCAACCCCTGCTATTAGCTACGTGTTCTGATGTAAATATGATGTAAAATGTTGGTAGCGACACTATCTGCAAGCTGTTAAATGACAAAGAAATCCTCAGATCACTGAACTACTCCATTTGTTTGTTCTTTAGGGTTTGGTGTGCATTGACACACACATTAAAATGTATTAGGTCTAATTTTCATAGGGATTCAAAATTACTTCTACAATAAGTGGCTAAGGATATACACATTATATACTTTCAGAAATTTTTTTTAAAGCCTTTCATAAATTAAATGGTAGCTTTGAATGATCATTCCCTAGCCTATGATTTGATATGGGATATCTATTAAATAATGCGAACTTCATAGCTATATACTACTTTATGTATGACGCTAAGTTAGAGCGTGTTTTAAACGGCCAATCTTGTGTAAATTAGAAACTAGCGTTATCTACAACCCGTCGGCTATTCTAGGAACAAAAACTTTTCAAAAATGGTTCCTATACGAGATGATAAAAATTCAAAAACAGGCTTTTCAAAAGCAGTCTGATTGGCTATAATCTTGCCAACATGTCAAATGAAACTAGCAACTGGGGATGCACCGTTTCAGTATGCTTTACATTACATGAATGTTTTAAGAAATTCTGTAATCACTTTCGTTTTTAACGCTTTCTCCACAATATTTTGCACTATATGTTTTTAATGCTTGAACATCACTTTAGTCATGGAATCCATGAAACAAAGTGATGACGTACGTCTGACAAGGCGGGGATTTTTCTCTGAATTGAGTGTGATTTGCGGGTCGATTAGGAAGGGGGAGAGGAAGATGGGGGTTGCAACCAAGACTGACCGCCTCCCGTGTATAAATTCCACAACCAAGGCATTTTTCTTCCTCTTTCTGTTACCTGGCAAAGGGGAGCAGCTGCTGTGGAGTAAACGCAAAAAAACCTGGTGAGTGGTATTTCTTCGTTTTGCGAGGTATTTATGTGTTTTGGTAGATCAGAGATTCTTTATGTTGTTAAATTATTTACTGTACTGTAATTATGTTCGGGTTTTTTGTCCGCATTAACGTGAATTTGTAGTGGTGACGAAGTGAATCTAAATGCTATTCAAATAGATGCGATAGCAAGTGGGATGTTCGGCTTATCCCTCATGAACATTTTTGAGGCATTTGTCAAAAAATTCTCTTTGAACAAGAGACGGAAACCGGGTAAAGAACAAAGGCATTCACTCACGAGTAGCCATTGGTCTGACTAAAAGCATTCATGTTCGTTCTTGGGACATCTGGTTAAATCATACGAACAGATGTTTAAATTTCGATGGATTGCTTTCGCACACTTTGGTATTTAGCTGTAACTCAATCTTACGTGGCCCTTAAACACGTGTCGATTCTGGGCTTGTGGCCGACTTTCACGCTAGGCCGAGGCGCTAATAAGTTCGAGGCCATTTTTAATGACGTTGAGGATTGAGTTGATCGCAAATCAGACCGTTTATATAACGTGTAGTTTGTAGATTACAGATGTTGGATATCTTCTCTTTCAAACAGAAATATAAGCAATCATGGGAAAGGAAAAGACCCACATTAACATCGTGGTTATCGGCCACGTCGATTCTGGAAAGTCAACCACCACCGGTCATTTGATTTACAAATGCGGAGGCATCGACAAGAGAACAATCGAGAAGTTCGAGAAGGAAGCCGCTGAGGTGAGGACACTTTTTATTTGCTATTTCAGCTGTAAACCTCTTAGTTATACTCATGACTCACTGGAGCCAAGATGGCGACCGAAGCACGCGTTTGTGTGCGCAAGCCGGCTGGGTGTGGGAATGGGTGTGGTTTGCGCAGACTCGAAATGACGTTGCAATATTTGTAATGGCTTCCACTATCACTTATCTCGCCAATAGATTTTTTTTTTTGGAAGTTTTAACCATGTGAGCTTCACACTTTTTTATGCAATAAATGTGTTTTAAAGATTTTTTTTCCCCCTAAATCTTTCTGTTGCAGATGGGCAAGGGCTCCTTCAAGTATGCCTGGGTGCTGGATAAGCTGAAGGCAGAGCGTGAACGTGGTATCACCATTGATATTGCTCTGTGGAAGTTTGAAACGAGCAAGTACTACATCACCATAATTGATGCCCCTGGACACAGAGACTTCATCAAGAACATGATCACTGGTACTTCCCAGGTGTGTTCAAGTGCACTAGAGGTTTTTGTGAGGGGGGGCGGTTTAAGTCTTATTTGACTAAAAGTTGTTCTCTCATTGCAGGCTGACTGTGCTGTATTGATTGTTGCTGGTGGTGTGGGAGAGTTTGAGGCCGGTATTTCCAAGAACGGACAGACCCGTGAGCACGCCCTCCTGGCTTTCACCCTGGGAGTGAAGCAGCTTATTGTTGGAGTCAACAAGATGGACTCCACTGAGCCCCCCTACAGCCAGGCTCGCTTCGAGGAGATCACCAAGGAAGTCAGCGCTTACATCAAGAAGATTGGCTACAACCCAGCCACCGTTGCTTTTGTCCCAATTTCAGGATGGCATGGAGACAACATGTTGGAGCCCAGCTCAAATGTAAGGAATCAACTTCTAGATTGGCTGCGAGTCAGTTTTTTTTAAACCAAAATGACCTCTTAGTCAAAGTTACTCTTTGTTCCCTGGATGACTTCACCATGAGTGGTTGTTGGTGTTTAACCTGTTTGTTCTGCTTGTAGATGGGCTGGTTCAAGGGATGGAAGGTTGAGCGCAAGGAAGGCAATGCCAGTGGAACAACTCTGCTTGAAGCCCTGGATGCCATCCTGCCCCCCTCACGCCCCACTGACAAGCCACTCCGCTTGCCCCTGCAGGATGTCTACAAGATTGGAGGTTTGTAATGTTAAGCACTTGATGCCTTATGTACTTGGTGGGCGTTTGCTACTTTTATTTTACATGACTGTCTCTGCAGGTATTGGAACTGTACCCGTGGGCCGAGTTGAGACCGGTGTCCTCAAGCCTGGCATGGTCGTGACCTTTGCTCCTGTCAATGTGACCACTGAGGTCAAATCTGTTGAGATGCACCACGAGTCCCTTCCTGAGGCTACACCTGGTGACAACGTTGGTTTCAACGTTAAGAACGTGTCTGTGAAGGACATTCGTCGTGGTAACGTGGCTGGAGACAGCAAAAACGACCCACCCCAGGAGGCTGGCAGCTTCATTGCCCAGGTTTGCCCTACCCCCCAATGCTCCTAAATTGCCTAATTGTTTGGTAGCCCTTGAAGTGGTGGTTAATTGCAGTTTAATCATTCTGCAGGTCATCATCCTGAACCACCCTGGTCAGATCTCTCAGGGCTATGCTCCTGTGCTGGACTGCCACACTGCTCACATTGCCTGCAAGTTTGCTGAGCTCAAGGAGAAGATTGACCGTCGTTCTGGCAAGAAGCTTGAGGATAACCCCAAGAACCTCAAGTCTGGAGATGCTGCCATTGTTGAAATGATCCCTGGCAAGCCTATGTGTGTGGAGAGCTTCTCAACCTACCCTCCTCTTGGTGAGTGCATGTTGGTATTCAAATGTTATGGATTTAGCCATGTAGTACTAGCGTGCACAGCTAATGCATTGTTGTCTCCAGGTCGTTTTGCTGTGCGTGACATGAGGCAGACCGTTGCTGTCGGCGTCATCAAGAGCGTCGAGAAGAAAGCTGCTGGTGCTGGCAAGGTCACAAAGTCGGCACAGAAGGCTTCCAAGGCCAAGTGAATTCTCATTCCGGCTGTTCCAAAGGTTGTGGGGTGTTCTGCTCCATCTCCTGGAATTTCTCTAAACCTGGGCACTCTACTCAAGGACTGGTTAATGCTGATTAAAACCCACCGGAAAAATTTTCGCAGGAAAGGAATCCATTATGGATAACTTATGGTGTCAATATTGATTGACCGTGCCTCTTTCAGTTGTTAATTTGAGTTTAATGGTTTAGAACTGCCTGTTGCCACAGTTGAATTGGAAGAAAGCTGCTGAGAATAACTAATAAAGAAATTAAAAATCGCAATTTTGTCTGCCTGTACATGGAAGCACGTGTTCGGGGAAAGCAATTGTTCAATGTTGTCTTGCTGCGGCACGAACATGCAGCTGTTGGAGCACGTGTCTCTGCTCTTAAGTGCTGTAGGGTCTTGTTCTCCAGGGTCGATTTTTGATGCGTGTTCCGACCAATCATGAACCAGCGCTCACACAGCTACCAATGATACCCCCTCGTCTTTCTCTATCGCGGCCCTGGTTTCGGCTATCCCTCCCTCCACCGAGCCGGTATAAATATGGACGGGTGATGAGACTCGTTCCTTTTTTTTCTCCGTCTAGCTTTGGGGGTCTGCGAACGGTGATTGTGGAGCTGGTAAGTTGTAAAGGCCTGCACTGAGTACACTTGAGGCTATCCGTTCCTTTTTCTTTTTTTTTTTTTTTTGAAAGACTGGGTAAACGTGAATTTGAAGGATTTTTCGTTCTTCCGTTTGTTTCAGTCGTAAAGGTATTGCTTTTATGGGTAAGTAGTACTGAACTACGTGGGGTTTTTTTTTTTTTTTCCCTCCGGCACTGAAGATGTATTCCCTGTTCGCTCATTTTAGTTAGCCATACCGCCCACATGTCATTGGGACTATAACGAGCTGAAGTTACTGGCATTGCTGAAACAACATGGCCGGTGTGCGTCTCCAGTGTCTTAACATGGAGGATGTGAAGTAAAACGCGATAAGGGAGGGGAACGGTTCGTGGCCTGCACTTTAAACGGGCGTGTTCACACAACTTGAAAATGTCGCATCCAAATTCGTAATTGTGATATCTGCGCAGTTTAACGGTTAAACAAAATTCATGTTTCTTCACAGTAAGATACAACTATGGGTAAGGAAAAGATACATATCAACATAGTGGTTATTGGCCATGTCGACTCCGGCAAGTCCACGACCACAGGGCATTTAATCTACAAATGTGGAGGCATCGACAAGAGAACCATTGAGAAATTTGAGAAAGAAGCAGCTGAGGTATGATTTCATAGACAAAATCTCTTACTATAAATAAACTGGATGCATGCGAAAAGCATGCCGCTTGTCTTTTTTGGTGGTGCGTCTTGTGGTAATGCGCGAAGTGTCAGCGACACCTACTGTTTGGTTGTACTTACTAAGTTCTGAAACGTACGCATTTATGTTCGCATTTCTTAAATTGAAAAAGTTCCTCTTGCATCTGTAAGATGGAGGAAAAACAACTTATGCTATTTCGTAATATCTCGAATGATGTAAAACGCGCAGTATATTTACGTCATAGCGCCTAACTTGTTGCTACATCTGGTTGCATGACTTTCTCAAAAAAAAAAAGATGGGCAAGGGCTCCTTCAAGTATGCCTGGGTGCTGGATAAGCTGAAGGCCGAACGTGAGCGTGGTATCACCATTGACATCTCTCTCTGGAAGTTTGAGACCAGCAAATACTACATCACTATAATTGATGCCCCTGGACACAGAGACTTTATCAAGAACATGATCACTGGTACTTCCCAGGTATATGTATTTGTTTTACCACTTAAAACTAATTTCTGCAGTTCCTCCTACATTTTTTTTATGATTTCTTGATGGCATAAAATCTTGTATATTTACTTTGCCCTTATTTACTTTTTGATAGGCTGACTGTGCTGTATTGATTGTTGCTGCTGGTGTGGGAGAGTTTGAGGCCGGTATTTCCAAGAACGGACAGACCCGTGAGCACGCCCTCCTGGCCTTCACCCTGGGAGTGAAGCAGCTTATTGTTGGAGTCAACAAGATGGACTCCACTGAGCCCCCCTACAGCCAGGCTCGCTTCGAGGAGATCACCAAGGAAGTCAGCGCTTACATCAAGAAGATTGGCTACAACCCAGCCAATGTGGTTTTTGTCCCAATTTCTGGATGGCATGGAGACAACATGTTGGAGCCCAGCTCAAATGTAAGGAATCAACTTCTAGATTGACTGCGAGTCAGTTTTTCAAAGGAAAATGACCTCTATTAGTCAAAGTTAACCCCTTACTCTTATATACAGCAATAAATTCATCTAAAAAATTAAAGGTAGATTCATCTCAATGATGGTATATAAATATTTTCAAAGTTAGCATATCAATGATTCTTTCTGGGACTAATCAACAGAATTCTATGAAAAATAGGAAAATGCATACCTGTGGCACCTTTTAATAGTTCATGAGCAAATGACCTCCCAAAACATTGTGTTCTGAGGATGGGTGGATATAAAACCATTGTCTGTTTAGGGCTAGTTGACTCTGTTCTTTGTAGATGACTTGGTTCAAAGGGTGGAAGATTGAACGTAAAGAAGGAGCTGCCAGTGGCACCACTCTCTTGGAGGCCCTTGACTCCATTCTGCCCCCCTCCCGCCCCACTGACAAACCACTCCGCCTGCCCCTGCAGGATGTTTATAAGATTGGAGGTAAAATGTCCCTACATTATTCATTGTTTCTTGCTCTCATACCCAATGTCATGTATTACTTCAAGACTCTGTACTTGCTGAAGTTAAACAATAAAGTTTTGTTTTCTTGTTTCTCCCTTAGGTATTGGAACTGTACCCGTGGGAAGAGTGGAGACCGGTGTCCTCAAGCCTGGCATGGTCGTGACCTTTGCTCCCGTCAATGTGACCACTGAGGTCAAATCTGTTGAGATGCATCATGAGTCTCTTGCTGAGGCTGTACCTGGTGATAATGTTGGCTTCAACGTCAAGAACGTGTCCGTTAAGGAAATCCGCCGTGGAAATGTGGCTGGAGACAGTAAAAACGACCCTCCCCAACAGGCTGACAACTTCACAGCTCAGGTTAAATGCAGTCATATATATGGGCCTTTTCAAGTATAAACCATCAAGCCAAATTTATGGTGTATATTCATATAAACAGACACTACTCTTTTCAAAATAAGAAATCACAGAAATACGCAAGTGTCTGTTGCCTGTTAATCAACAACTCTTAAACTTCCTCTTCCAGGTCATCATCCTGAACCACCCAGGTCAGATCTCTCAGGGCTATGCTCCTGTGCTAGACTGCCACACTGCTCACATTGCCTGCAAGTTTGCTGAGCTCAAGGAGAAGATCGACCGTCGTTCCGGCAAGAAGCTTGAGGATAACCCCAAGAACCTCAAGTCTGGAGATGCTGCCATCATCCTTATGGTTCCTGGGAAGCCCATGTGTGTGGAGACGTTCTCACAGTACCCACCTCTGGGTAAGTATACCAATCTGAGTCGCAGCTGTTGTGCTCTAATGATTAAAATTCATTATGCTGCTGTCTGTTCTGATTTTAAATCCTTAAACTGCCATTTTGCCTGGTTGGTTCAGGTCGCTTTGCTGTGCGTGACATGAGGCAGACAGTAGCTGTTGGCGTCATTAAGGCTGTTGACAAGAAAACTTCCACTGGTGGCAAAGTGACCAAGTCTGCGCAGAAAGCTGCTAAAAGCAAATGAACTCCCCTCTCAGACACACTACAAGACATGCTCACTGCAACCCATCTGGCCATGTTCCTGACCCTGAACTCCCTCTTGAAGGACTGGTTAATGCTTATAAAAACCCATCGTAAAAGCTTCCGCAGGAAAGGAGGAAAATATCTTTTCCATAGCAGCTTAGGGGAAAATTATTCAAAATAATAAAATATGATGAGTAATAAAAAAATGATGCCATTTAGTGTTTCTTTTTATGTCAAAACACCACTGGTTGTGTTTGTTCTATTACAATACATTGAAATAAATGTCCTGAAGTTTTTGTTTTAAGCTTTTGTTTTAAGAGTTGACCTGAGGCCTTACAAGTATCTGTACACTTTTGATTCTCCTAATAAAAACCAAACATTGGCACTAAATATTGCTAATTCTGTTCTATAATACTGCTAATACAGTTCATTATTAATTTATGTATGTTACATTTAGATTCAGATAATAAGGTCTTCATCAAAGGGTGTAATTTCTGTAGGGCTCCTGATTTTGATATGACAACAGTGGGGAAAGAAATAAGGTTTATCAAACAAAGTAGGCAAAACGTGCACACATCTGAACAATGAGGAGAGGAGAACAAAAATACTTTTCTATCATGCATTAGTCCTAAGCATGAGATGCTGATGTAAGATCTTTACCAAAGAGGGTAAAGAATTGGTTTTAGAGGAACTTGTGTAACCCAGCTGGCTGATGATGTAGCATACCTTAAATATAATCTAATAAACATAAATAATTTTGGTGAAAATAATAATATACCATGTCAGTGATTTGACAAATAAACAAGTCAATCGTTGACACAAACAGAAGTGGAAGTACATATATGGGGTTCATCCTTTTCTGCTGCGTTATGCAATCCAGGAAGAACGACACGTTGTCAAGTGGATTCATTTTCAGTATAATGAAAGTTAGCAGGGTGGAACTGCACAATAAAACTGGAGGTATTTAGAGACAAGAGATATTTTTCAAAACTGAAGCCCAGGTAAGTATGTGATCGTCTTACTTAAGTGTACTTAATGTTTCTTATTAAACGAAGAAACATTAAAACGAAAAGCACGAGGATGTAACTACTGACATTGTTTTGTTTATAGTAAATAAAGATTTCTGACACATTCGATAGCGGATGACAACCTTTCATACCCTAACCTATGTTTCCTTTCCTAATATCCACATACGAATAATGTTAAGATATTAACAGTGACTGTTCGAAATGGCAAAAAACACGCCTCCGAAGAACATAAACACTGACAGTGAAGAAGCTGCATGCTCACTTACACAAAATGAATGCGTCGACGTGAGTTCTCTGCCACAACCTAAGCGGAAGAAGCAAAGTAGAGGTAAGGTGATGTAAAGGCTATCTCTTATTCCTGTCTCTGAAAACTTATAACTCATATAATTAATTTAACAGTTTTTATGTATCTGAGTTTGATATATTTAATAAGATGTTATGAGATGACTTTTTATTCACAAAACCTACATTTTACATATTTAAATGATTGCTGGACGATTTAATAAAACCCAAGTAATAGTATTCTCAGGTACAACCTATTGGACGTACAACACCTATAATGAGACATCCTACAATGAAATTAGTTTAAAGACAAAAAGCAACGGTATTATTACAAGTCAATCATCTCTTTTTCAAGGCAGTCTTGCAGCACTGCAGACGGCAGGGAATAATTTGGCCATCTCTGCCGATCTTGACCGATTGATCAGGCAGCGAGGCCGGGATTTGCGCCTGCGCCAGATCGAGCGCCAGCCTGCTGCGACGTTGGTCAATAAACTCATTAAGGATTTAGGCAAATTCCTCAAGGACAACGAAGAGCACCCTTTCTTTCGACAGGCCTCTTTTTTCACTAGTGGAAGTTATTATGAATTAGTTAAGGTAAACAAAAGAACAGTAGCCATGTTTAATAGTTTAGTCTGAAGTGTTTGGGAGACCAAAGAGTAGTGCAGTATATGATGTACAGGAATAAATTTAAAAAGTGTCAACTACAGTGTAACAAGCTTTTTCCTTACAGATGCATTTGTTTTTTTCCCCTAACAGATTGACAAACCCAATGAGTTTGACATCATGTTGAAACTCAAAACACCACAACTATCATGGATGGAGCTGGAGGGCTGTAATGGACTTTTCTATAGAGTTTCTCTCTGTCGACCAACACGTACAGAAATACGGTCTTTTCTCTTAGAAGATGAACGCACTATCTCATCCAACAAAGTAATAAAGGACATGCATTGTCTGGTGCACAAGTTCGTGAACACCCATCAAGGTTTGGCGTACTACAAGGCAAAATCTCATCACTGCTTTCAGCATTCTGGGGTGTATTTTTCCCCCAAGTCGCACAAACATACTGTAAACACTGTAAAACTCCTGCAAGTAATCAGATTCTTAACAACATGGAGTCATAACAGCTCTGTCCTTATTTTTCTGACATGTTTGTTTCAGTCTACAGCCTCACTGATTATAGAACATGGCACTGTTTTGAGGCTTCATTTTCCAGTTTTTAGCAGTTTTCAACACTGAATTCATATTTCACTACATCAGAATGAGTATAGCAGTGTGGATTTTGCTGGTACAGACTATGGCTTTGGTTGGTCAGTTGTAGTTAGTTCAAAATTTAGAAAGACACAGGGCCTCAGGGTACTTGAGCCTGAGTTATTGGCAGTTTTTGCTTTCTGCTGTGCAGACAAACCTGTCCTCCTCGCTCCAGATCCAGCACTGAAGTGTATGAACCAGAAAACAGAGCAAAATACAAGCTGATGTGGTGTCAGTCACAGAGAATTGAAGTTTGAGAAAATGTGAAAATATTGCATTACTTCATTTTGACAACAATACAAAAATATAAATAAATAATTTTTTTAGATATTCTTTATTCCAGTGATTGTTAATCACTGAACTGAATTGTTAATTCATATGCAGTGCCACACATGCATTTAACATTTCTTAAGTGTCTTAAAAATCCTGTTGGTGTCTGGTTGAGACATTCATTAATTTATTTTTTTTACTCATTTGTTCATTCGTTCATTTGTTCATTCATATAATTAGAAATATAAGTTTTCACTGTTTGTGTTTTGGTTCTCAGTGGCTGATGGTGAAGGACGCTGGGTCATTTGTAGGAAACGGTTTGATTCACCAGCTGTGACTCTAGTATTCAAGAAGAATAAAGACACAGAAGAACTATCTGTAGATATTGTACCTGCCTTAGAGGTGTCACAAGGCTGGCCAGAAGCTGCACGGACTGGCCTGGACATAGATAAGTGGCTTGGCAAGAATACTCGGCGGAAATTTGTTAGCCGTCCCATCTATTTTGTTCCTAAGAAACCTAAACGGCGAAACCTCAGTGATGCTGAAAAAGGTGATGTCTCAGTGCTGGTCTTTGGTCAGGATTTCCAGTCTAATTCTGAAAATGCATTTCTGTTATTGGTGAAAACAGTCTAAAAGCAGGATGAGAGGTTTCCCTCCACTGATATAATTGTGTGTGTATTCATTGTAGAGAGCTGGAGAATCTCATTCTCTCATATTGAAAAAGAAATGATCAGGTTCCATGGCAACAAGAAGACTTGCTGTGAGAGTAAACAAAAAGAATGCTGCCGGTAAGAATGAATACTTGATTTTAATTACTCAACTTTGAGCTTTAGTGATGTTTTAATTACTCAACTTTGAGTTGTAGTGATTTTTTAATGGTCTTTGTGTTCTATTAGAAAACTGTGTTTGCGGCTTCTCAAATGTCTGTTTGAGGGTTTGAAGAATACCTATCCCAAAGAACTTGAGCCTCTTTGCTCCTACCATGGGAAAACGGCCTTCTTTCATAACCTCTCTGAAAGATTTGAAGACTCACTGTGGACTCCTGGGCAGCTGTCTCACTGCTTTATGAGGCTTCTGCTGGACTTTGAGCATGCAGCACAAACTAGCTCACTTGCCCACTTCTTTGTTCCCCAGTGCAATCTCTTTTCTCCAGCCATCTTTCCCAAGCGGTGTCTTCTGTTTCTGACAAATTCTTTGAGAGAACAGAGGGAAGCAGGGTTCCCTCTTTTGCGAGCCCCAAGTCCTACCCTGGCTCTTTGCTCTACTCCTCCGCTTCGACTGCAGCCTGAGGACAAATCCTCACAGCTTGTTTCCCAGAGAAAGTATTCTGTGACTTACATGACAATATTTATTATTTTCATTTTCATAATATTGACTGTATATGTGCTGAAGTGAGCTTTATACCTAAACTTTACATAAACTGACATTCTAAGGATGTATGTAAATAATTTATTTTTGTTAATAAGCAGGTTTTATTTATTCTAACCAATTCTCAGTCTGATTTACAAAGAGAAAAGAATTTAAGTATTTGTTGACCTCAGAAAACTTTTTTCTATTCTCTCTTTTAATAAATGAATTTTTAAATATTTTAAATTTAATTTTTAAAGATTTTTAAATTTATTAACATTTTATTAAATTAAATATTTTATTTTATATCAAATAATGTAAGATTGGAATGTAATAACATGCTTGATATGTACTGGCAATTTCCTTTATTAAACACCACAAGGCCAGAAAAAATTTCAGTATGATTTTTATACCCTGGAATAATATAGACCATAGCAGTATAGAATTGCAGTTAGGTGATTTGGACTTGAGTTAACTTGAGTTTCATGATAAATTATTTCAGAATTAATTATTTAGTCTCTCTGGGTTGGGAGAGAATTCTTGCCCCAAGTGGAGGAGTGCAAATATCTCGTCATCTTGTTCATGGGTGAAGGAAAGATGGAGCGAGAGGTTGACAGGTGCAGCATCTGCAGTGTTGTGGACTCTGTACCAGCCTGTTATGGTAAAGAGGGTGCAGGCAAAGATCATGCCGCTTAAGAAAAGTGATCAGCAGCTATTTTTGTTAGATTGCCAAGTTAGTTATTACAGAAGAATACCTGAAGGCTGTCAACAACATGGTCATTATTGGGTCATTATTGGGTTAAACCAAATATTATCAAAGACAACAGTCGCATACATTTGTCAGAAAAAAAATTATTTTCTGGGTTCTCTCACTTGTAAAGTGTTCTACCAGTCCAAAACAATGAAACAGTACATATAATTAATATAAAAAAAATCAGGAAGATAGCATTCAGATGGTATAAAAATTACACTAAAAACTGAGACTTGGTAGTTGACTCGATTTATAAAAAAGGAACGATATACAGATAAGCTGTTTTCCCGGTTGTTTCTTAACTGAACACACATGTATAAAAGCTCTGCGCCGGAAGCGTATCGTCCTCTTCTAGTGATCAAAGATGGCGGTAGGTACAGACGTTAAAGTACTGAAAAGGTGTAGCGCTTAAATCGTCAAACATCGCATTATTCCTGTGGCATTTTTAAGGAAATCTAATACAGTAGCAAAAAAAACGTTTTGACATCTAGATATATAGTTGTATTTGTAATGAAAACAGTTTGATGAAAAAGATGAGCAAGTACAAAACGGCTAGCTTACCGGTGTGTGCTAACTAGTGGTGCAGATGAGCAAGTGCCCAGTATGGCATGCGTGTGGTTCGTTTAGCAAAAGCGTTATGGAGTATACTAAATGTTGGTCAGTGCGGGTGAAATTAATATTGGCTGACGGGTTTCACATTATGAAGTCTTAGCTTCATTCGCCACAGCTATGTTAGCAAAGCCATGTCGCTATTTTAACCAGTAGCAGCTGTATAGCTAGCTAGACTAGTAAGGTTCAAATGGTGGTTATGTCTAGGCATGTCCGCCAACCAGTCTTGGTTATTTAGCTAGCTAACGTTGCTAATTTTTCTGGGTTCATGTCCATATAGTTTGACTTGATGTCCAGTGTTGTCTTATTGGCTACAAATAATAAGTTGGTCATACTATGTTGATGTGCGAGAGCATAGCTACTGACATGGTGACATGACGGCTTTGGTTTTGAGCTGGAGTTTACCAGCATGACTTGATTGCCCTTGGTGTCGTTGGTGAATAATAACCTTTGCATTCTGTAATTTTTTCAGACACTGTATGTATGTTCCTTTGCAGGACCAGGGTGAGAAGAAGGAGAACCCCATGAGGGAACTGCGTATCCGTAAACTGTGCCTGAACATCTGTGTTGGGGAGAGTGGTGACAGGCTGACTCGAGCCGCCAAGGTTCTGGAGCAGCTGACAGGCCAGACTCCTGTTTTCTCCAAAGGTGAAGTTCGCATATCCCGACGGCAGCATGTAGGGGGATGCTTGCCTGGTGACTCTGTTGCCTGTTGTGTTCGAGCAGCATTCGTTGTCTCTGGATTCATTTCTTTTCTCTCTTCTTAGCCCGCTACACTGTGCGATCCTTTGGCATTCGTAGGAATGAAAAGATTGCAGTCCATTGCACTGTTCGTGGTGCCAAAGCTGAGGAGATCCTGGAGAAAGGATTAAAGGTGAGACTGTTGCATAGGTTGTTGTCATGGCGCTTGGCGGTAATTGACACAGCAAAGCTGAAGGTTTAAACTCTTCTGCAGCTGATTTGGAACGCTGTACAGTCTTCACTATTTTCCTACTGGAAGAGTGGGTTTAAAAAATACATTTTCTCTTATGTTTTTAAGTAGGATTTGTTTTGAATAGCTATTGGCAAGACTACATGTCAAAACTAGTCTGCCAGTTTTTGAAAGCGCATTATGAAGACTAAATCTGAAGTTTAATTAAAGAAACATTGCTGTAATGAATAGTCATGTAAAGATTTTTTTTTGGTCAGAAACATCTGTGTAAAAATCTCTTGTATTCTGATCACTATTTGTTTTGTAGTGATCAGAATACAAAATGTTAGGGAAATTTGATACTACGTAGATATACTTAAGTGCCAAAATATCAGTTTATTTGACATTTACACTGGTTGTGTAAAGTGTTTGGTAATTGGATGTGTTCCATAGTTTACTGTTCACTAAATCAATAAATATCATGGTATTTCATGTTTTGTTTTATTTGGATCATGCGCTAAAGGAAGGAGAAAGATGGTAGCACCAGAAAATGTCTGAGAATTGGCTATTCAAAGCTTCTAAACCAATGAGCAGATTATAGTTGTTTCACACATTGTGTGTGAAGGTGATTTGACTCCAGTTTCACTATGGTGGTTCATGGCACTGCCCATGTTGATCACAAGTTACTTCATAAATCGATTGTGAAGTGTTTGCCTTTCTGCAGCTGAAGTCTGCTATTAGAATTGCTAATGTTTGCTATATATATAGTGTATAATACATTGCAGTGTGAATTGCAGTGTTTGATTGCTGTTTTCCAATGAGATGGTTTAATAAAATGGCTTCAATAAAATTATCAGCATATTTCAAATCGGTTATGGTTTACTTGGATTTTAACAAAAGTTATTCTGTCTTCAAAACATGGTTGCTTTGTGTTCGTGTGTGTCTTTCTCTTAAATATCTGTAGTAGAGGTCTGTTATATACACACTTTACCTGGTGGTACAAGTGCTATTTCTGTCATGCGAATGGTTTTTAATTTTTTTAATGAAGGATTACTAAACTTGATTGCAAAATTCTACAAACGCTAGCCTTATTGTTTGACATTTGATTAATCTGTTCGTACTCGTGTAGGTTGTCTTTAATATGAAAGATTTGTATGCCCTCTTCTGTCTCTCTACAGTGATTTTACAAAATATTTGATTACAAAAACGCTAGCCTTACTCACCCAGGTTTCATACAAGGCTTTTACAACAGCGTGTTCAGATGTGATACCACAAGCCTGGTAGCAGTTTAATTTGGTTATCCTTGTTAAACTCACTTGATTTTGCCACAGAAATATCATTGTTTAGCCTTACTTGGGTAGAATGTGAATGTATTCCATGGACAGACTCGGCCAGTAAAAATGTTTATTAATATATTATGTGCGTTTTAATAATCTTCTCTGTCCAGGTGCGCGAGTACGAGTTGAGGAAAAACAACTTCTCGGACAGTGGAAACTTTGGCTTTGGTATCCAGGAGCACATAGATCTGGGCATCAAGTATGATCCCAGCATTGGCATCTATGGCTTGGACTTCTACGTGGTGAGTGCTCAACCTGGGGTCTGTGTAAATGTCCCAGACCTGGTTTTCAACCTTAAAACATGCAAATTAAAACAAGTCTAAACTTTCATTTACTCACATTTTCACTATCATATTTACATACACGTATTCACTCTATAAACCAATCAGGAAGGTTCTTTACAAAGAGGTCGTCCAGTGCACAGTGGGCTCACTGCATGTTTTTTGACACCTTTCACTGCTTTTTTACTTTGATGGAACTTCAGAATTGTTTACGTCGACTGTATCCGAATCGGAAAGCATTTGGATTCAGCCATTTGTCTTGTGAATCAACCGTTAAAGCACATCGTGTTGTGATGTACTCTGCCGCTTCTTCTCGGTTGTAGGTTCTCGGCAGGCCGGGCTTCAGCATTGCCGACAAGAAGAGGAAGAGGGGCCGCATCGGCTTTAAGCACCGCATCCGCAAGGAGGAGGCCATGCGCTGGTTCCAGCAGAAGGTATGTTCCCTAAAAGGAATGTACCGCAGTTTTATCCATGTAGATAAGCTGTTGTATGAAGCATGCCAGTTTAATGCTAGCTCATCCTTTTCTTTGTTCATTCTTCTTGTAGTATGATGGCATCATCCTCCCTGGCAAGTAAAGGACCACCTTTTGATTTTGTTTATAACAACAAATAAAAATGAAAAGCCCAATTATTACCTCCCTTGTGTTGTTTCTGGAATTTTAAAATTGTGTGGTTTCAAGTGTTGCATTTGAGTGAGTTTAGCCAGTATAGGGGATTATCTCATGAACACACGAGTTTCTAACAGATCTGCAGTTCTGGCACCTGATTATCTTACCCAGTCTCTCTAGCCTTGTAACATTTGTGCTTTTCCAAACGAGACTGGCTGTGTGTTTTCTGATGGAGGCTGGAGTAGGCAAGAGTGATGGCTGAGGTTTCTAGCAGGATGGAAGGTAGAAATGTGCCATGTTATTTGTGATTATTTTTTTGATACTTTTAATGTGCTCCACCAAAGGAATGGAACAGGGAAACTAAAACTAGAATTCTACTTCCCGTATAAGGGATGATGCTTTGAAGTCAGATTTATTATTGTGTGCACTTAGCTGCAACTGATAAATGTTGAAACATCTTGGACAAGATTAGTGAACATTTAATGGTCTGTTTGCCACCACTAGTCAGTTTTCTCTTTTTAAATGTATGTACTTGTCAAATTTCCTACCAGCACCAAACCAAAACCACACTATCCAAATATATTGGTGATTGTGGCCTCAAAAATTACTACATTAGTGGGTTGAAGGGTGTTCATTTATAATCTTGACAATTTGGCTTGAACAGATGACATGAAGCGATTTAGGCTTTGAAGAATTCGGCTTTATTCAGTGAAATCCTAGAGAATCCTTTACACCTACATAATCCCTCCCCATCCAGTCCCTTGTATGTCCAAAGCTAGTGACCATTTTTTCCCCTTTTGAAATGGCTTCCTCTAGGATGTTCACTGGTACATACTCTTAAAACGGTAACGGCATTCCTCGTGAGGAAAGGACCAGAGCCCTCAGAAGGTGTTACCCCCCCACACCCCACCCCTGCTGCTGGCCAACAAACAGCTGGAATGACCTCCTCTTTCCCTTTATTCAAACAGAAGGGTGTGTCACCTTGTCAGATATCAAAACCACAGCGCATCATTTTAATGCAAGCAGAACAATGAATGACTGGCACTGTGAGTTTTAATTATTCATTTATTTTTTTAAATTTATCTTTATTTTAAAGTGATTTCTAAAAAGCTTAGTCTCATGTATTCTGCTTGCTTTCTCGGGGGGGGGGCATTCCCTATACATGGACAGATTATTCACTCCGCTCATTTCTCCCACTCACTCACCCCAAGCCGCACTGGATGAATTCACTTTTATTTTGTGAATTAATGCTAAACTCCCTTCTACATAAGTATTGTATATCTTAGCAGTCAAGGAGCAAATTTCCCTTATGTTTCACTTTCTTATTTAACCATTGCTGACTAGCGGCAGTCCACCCATCTTCCATCTCTCCTTCCGTTTCAACCCATCTATTAATCACCTACTCTTCCTTTCCCCCCCTTCCTGTTTCATGCCGTCATACTGCTCTGCTCCTCGTGGCTGGGAGTGTTCCGGTGTTTGCGAGAGGTGTGTCGAGGTGGCAGGGACAGAGCGCAACACGACACACCAACGGTGGGCTCAGGGAGGTCTTCACCAGCAGACCAGCTGTCGGTGGCCGGGTCATAGCGCTGCACGGCTGCCTTGTACCGCTTTTCTGCCTCATTCCATCCTCCTACAAGGTACAGCTGGTCTCCGAGGGTGGCCACACCAGCAGTGCTCACTCCCAGTGGCAAGGAGGCGGCCCTGCTCCACTGGCCGCTCTCGGGGCAGAACACCTCCGTGGCCAGCACGTCTATCCGCTCCCCTCCTGGGCCGAGCTGGCTGCCGCCCACCACGTACACCTTACCACCAAGTGTGGTAGAGCAGTGCCAGCCGCGGGGCGTCTCCAGCTGTGCCCGCTCGCTCCAGCTGTCGTTCTCCACGCTGTAGCAGGCCACCGAACAAGAATAGGCGCAGCTTATGTAGCCGCCGGTCACCAGGATGTCGCCGGTGGGCAGGACGGCGCTGGCATGGCAACAGCGTGGGATCTCCATGGGCGTGCGGAGCTGCCAGCTGTTGGAGGATGGTAGGTAGCTCTCCATGGTGGCCAGCAGTCCATCGGTGTTGCGGCCACCGATGGCGTACAGGCGCCCCCCGGAAGCCACTAGGCTGAAGTGAGTGCGTCGTTGGCGCATGCTGCTCAAGTGTAGCCAGGTGTTGAAACGCGGGTCATATCTAAAGAGCAGCGTACATAAACCTTTTAGGTAACAAGCTGAATATAGATTAGTTTATTTGTTACACTGGCGAGGAGTACCTGCAGAGGGCGCTGACTGCGTGTTTAGCCTGGTTTCGGGCATCGTTCTGGTCCTCTCCTCCTGCCACATATAGGAAACCATCCATCACTGCCACACATTGGTTGAAGCTCTTAGCAGGAAGTTGGGAAAGATGGCGCCATGTAGCAACTCCTTCACGAGGATCTCTCCACAGTACCTGAAGACACAGATCTATGACACTGCTCAAAAGGAAGAAAACTTGACTTAAAACACATTTTTAAGATGTGTAACATTCACTGTTCAAAAAAGGCATTGTAAAAGACTTGCTTCTCGACTCAGGGCACGCTCAGTGAGGGAAGGGCGCCCCCCAATGGTCAACATAGCTGTCTGGCTGCCGCGGACCTTGGTGCGATGGGACTGTAAAGTGTTCTGCTGGTATGGTAGCAAATGGTAGTTCATAGCTTCCACCAGTAGGCGATGACACTGAGGATCCTGCATCATGCGAGCCACAGGCTGGATCTCGCTGACTAGCTCACAGGCAGGGATGGTCTCGAAACGGACGTGAGACAGCAGCTCAGAGGCATGCGCCTGCCTCTTTGAGTCAAAGTCCAGCCACTTCATGGCCACCTGGAGCCGACATAAGGTTAAAGATAGCAATCCAAATTAAGATTCACTCTGTGCTTGGTTTCCTTTATGCAACTCTGTAATTAGAATTCCGCCCCAACTCTGTATGTCTCTGTGCTTGTTTTATTTATAAATACAGTATTTAGGTATTTATGTTTACTCTATTTTTGCTGTAGGGTCATGCATTTAAATAGGGCCTGCTCAGGGGGATCTCAATCCCCCCTCTCCTCTCTCTGTGTTATATATACAGTATTACAAGGGGCAGTACAGCAGGGCAGATCTGGGGTGACTGAACGCACGGGTGTGAGGTGAGAGCGGGTGGCCCCACCTGGAAGGTGGTGACCTCGGACGGCAGGACAAGGCTGTCGTCCTGCAGGAAAGCGGTGATCTGCTCCAGGGTGAGCTGAGTGAACTGGGGAGTCTCTGAGAACTGGGAAAAGTTCTCCAGCACAAAGTGGCGGGCGGCATCTCGCACTGGAGCCAGTCCGTAGGCAGCACCGATGTTCCACACGTACACACAGGTGTGCGCGTTCAACTCGCCCATCAGGAAGTCCGTGCACATCTGGAGGAGGTGGGGGATCTGGAGCGTGCAGGCGGCGGACACCGTGCAGGCGATCGTGTACAGGGACATGTGAACACGGCCCAGGTAAGCAAAAGTGATCACGTTGGCGAGACCTGAAGATAAGAGGTGGAATAAGCTCAAGTATTCTAAACGGAATCGCAATTTAGCCTTTTCTCTCTCCCTAGAAAAATAGAATCTTGCAGATTTAGTTATTAGTTGTTATGTAGAATTCTGGTTCTTCCAGTTATACAACCGTACTAAGAATCACAGCATATGAGGCCCTGGTGAGACATACTGCAAACACTTTTCTGAATCTCACTGTTATGCAAACAAAAGAGAACGTAGGAGACCTAAGAAGGAAACATAAACTATCACTCCTCGTCATCAATGAACAGTAATTTGTCACAGCTCGAGGCAGTTATACTCGATATGTAATATAAAATCACAGGAGAAAGGGGAAACTGAAGTTCTGGAAGAAAGTGATGCTATACTTTTGCAGAGCTTGTAAGGCAACAATACAGTGGGGAGAGAAAAGCTGGATGAATTATAGTAGATTGATATGAAGGGTGGTGTTACCCTGCATGGTATGATATGAAGGGTGGTATTACCCTACTTTTGTGCCACACCCCTTTCTTACATAGCAGCAGGTACCATCTGGCTATAGGACACCTGAACATCTACTAAACGCATGCACTTATTAACCATATTGAATGAATGAAGTTACATTTGTATAGCACCTTTCAAGGAACCCAAGGATGTTTAACAATCTAAACATTGACTAGATTCTTGTAGATTTTAGTTTTTAGTGTGAATATCTGTAATTGTGGTTTGTACTCTGCTGCTGTTTTTGGTTTATTATGCACATGGGATGTTTTTTTTATGCTGAAAAAGCTGGCTTTAGTCTTACACTGAAGTACTGTAAGACTTTGAGTTCAAAGGGTTCGCTCTCTTTCAGTGGCACTGCAGCAAATTCCTAATCTAACAGTAAAGCTGAGCTTGTTCATGGCTTGTGTCAACATGCGCATCTTAACTAGTTGTATATGTCAGTTTAAATCAATTAGGAGGATGCTAGATGTTGTGTGGTGTGATGAAACTGAATATGACGGTGATGAACACACACACACACAGCAGCTGCTGTGGCGTTTACCTAAGGGCGACAGGGTGGGCAACTCCAGCCGCTTCAGGCCCGGATCCTTGGCCAGGACTTCACGTAGGTACTGGCTGACAGAGGACATCACGAGTTTGTGGACATCGAAGGCCTTGGTCTTGCAGGCCAACTCCAGGTCGGTGAGGAAGCGCTCCTGCCTCATGCGGCTCAGCTCCTCCAGCAGGGCGGTGCCGTGCAGTGGTCGGGTCTGCTCCCCACCCAGCCCAAAGCCCCGCTCCCCAGGCCGTATCACCGGGGGCGGCAGGGGCATCCCATTGAGGCGGTTCAGCTGCTCAACATTGAGAGGTAATTCGAGTTTTTTAACACCCGGGTCAGGGAGCACCACCCCGTTCTCCACCTGTGCTGGCTCTGGAGATGCCTTCTTTGGACGAGGTGATTTCTTTTTTGGAGCCATGATGATACTGAGGCTAGATACTTTTTTTTTTTTTGTGGTTTTGTTTGTGCTAGATACTGTTAACAGTGATTCCTAATTCACAGGCTGATTGTCAGATCTATACTTATATACTTACAGACAGCAATAAGTATAGTGTATTTTAAAGGTTTTCATCGACAGACACGCTTTCCTGGACCTTATTCTCTAACTCTGTAGTGACTGACTGACAGACAAAGAAACAGATAGCTAGGTAGACAAACTACTGACTCATTAACTCACTGAGGCTTATTTACAACTGACAGGTGATGCTAAACTACTAAGTGAGAAGGATTTCAGTATCAGCACTCAGCACCTAGGAAAAACACAAGAGATGACAAGGGATGAGCGAAGACTGCGGAGGATTCTCTGCACACCACATACATGTACTTGATCTCATCTCTAGAAATAAGGGAGGCGACACATGCCTGTGCAGAGAACTCCTGATGATTTGCTTTTAGGAGTTCATCATCCACGATTTAGCAACCTTTTAATGATAAATGCTGAATAAAATGTACCCAGTTGTATAAACCGCTGTGTAGTTAAAGAACTCCATTTATTAAACATATACATGTTTGTTTTTCCTTTTTAATCTATTACGATTTAGATTTTTTTCTGGAGAGGTTTTAAAAAAAAATATATATATTTTTTTAAAGCAGGCACAAAGCAGGCATTTTAAAAAAAATAAATAAATAATTTTTTAATACATTTTTTTCCTTTGAAGTAGTTAACCAAACTATTAACATGCCTACTGTCTCACTGTGTCTAATACACAGGGTTGAACTAGAGTAATACACTGTTTGTGTACCTACCTCACACACAGATTGACATGATTGGTCTATGACACACAGGTGCAATCAAGTCACTGTCTAAAAATACTCTGAAGCCACAGGAGAGCGTGGCTGGGCATGTGCTGCTTAAATTACTACTGCCATCTGGGCCCTCCACCCTCCCCTGTGAATCCCCCTCAACATCTTTCTCCCTCGCCTCCTCCCGTTTTCTCCCATTTTCACTGTACAAAGGTTTATCACTGTTCTCAAATTCAGGTACAAGCGTCTGTTGTTGTGGAAACCCATCTGTTGCACTTAGATATGACTTAGTCCTGTTGCCATGGATGCTGGGGGTATCCATCCAAACAGAAAATGGAAACTGCATCAGGAATATTCACAGTAATTTTCTAATGGCATTATTATATATATTTAGCCAGTATATGTATGAAATGGCATTATTATATATATATGTAGCCAGTTTATGTAAATGGAATTCTTTGCATTCTGCACCATGAAAACAAATGAAAAAGAAACAAATATGACCATGTGATGGATACAAAATGGCCAAGCACTTGCAATAGAGCAACACAAAGATATTACAAAATGTAGGATTTTATTTAATTAAATGGCTATGAACAGTCATAATGGTCTCTGACTTTGACACTAAGTCATCTCTGATAATGACACTAAGACATTTACACCCCTATATTGTGATGCTAAACAGTCAATGCACTTATTTTAACTGATGTCACTTATCTTTTTATATGAACTATTAAATAATGTAGCCATGTATTTAGTATATATGGGTGATCATGAAAACAGGATGATGCTTTATCACTGTTGATTATAGAAAGACTTCTATAAGAGAGATTATAGTGCAACACACGTGCTCTTTCTGAGTCCGGTGTCCTCTACAGTGAACGTAAGATTTTAATTCCATACCCAGCAGCCTGTGATTTTCCTGTCAAGTTTAAACTATACCTCTGAGTGTAAACTATACCTCCTTTGTGTGAAAATGAATGCATTTTAAGTGTTATACAGGTATGTTTTTATTTTTACCTCAGTATTTAAATATCATGCAACTCCATGCTGGATAATATAGAATATGTATCACTCTTTAGTAATTGACCTACTGAAATGCAGTTGTCAGGCATCTTGCCCCGCAAAAGAAATTCAGTCTGTGTGATGTTTGCTGTGAATAAGCTGTGAGGGAGGGGACTTTCAGGGTATTGCAAAATCCTGCCAGTTGAAGCGCACAAGCATGGCCTCGGCCTGCGCAGTCGTCGCCTCATGTAACATCACGGCAGCTACCGGCTCAAGGTCTACGTAAGAGCCTCGCAAAGTGCAGCTCACGCATCACAGTACTTATGGAGGCGTACCGAGAGTGATGCAGTGTGGGAAAATAAACAGCCATGAAGAAACAATTCCACTGAGACCTCATATAAACTAAGTTACTAAATGAGAGGAAGAATGAAAAGAAGAGGAACAACGTTAGTGCAACAGACAGCAGTCTGGAGACGATATCAGCTCAGTGAAAGTTGCCTGAACAAGACACTTTAATGGAAATCTAGATAATGAATCTGGCTTGTGAGGAGTGAGACATTTGAGCCCCTAATTCAGTAGTGAAGTCCCTACCCTTTAGGTAAGAGGTGAGTAAAGATCTGCCAAAACTGATTTACCTGGGAGGGGAAGTACATGAACATTAGAGGGGAAAATGGAATAAGAAGTAAGCTGAGATGGAGAGTAGCAGCAAAAAGGAGTTTGGTGACTCTTGGCAGCTGTCGTGTTTATTAGTGGTTGTCCCTAAAGCTGAAGGCCGGCCCTGTGTGGGTGGTGTCTGTGTTTGCGGCCCACTCCCTCAGCCCCTGCATTCCTCCTCCTATCTCTGCTCGTTATTTATAGAAGCAGAGAAACATGCAGGCTCCTGGTGCGAGAGGTGGGACAAGTTTCCCCTCTAGCTGTCATTCAGTTGTTGTTTTTTTTCCCCAATCCTATGTTCATTTAAATTTAGACAACCTTACTGGAGTTATAGTGGATATAGATTTGTGGGTGTATGTTTACACTGTAAGGCATGCTGGTCTACTGTCTTCATACTGTGCAGCTGCCTACACACATGATTTCTGTGATAACCAATACACTGAATAAGAGCATCTTGCCAGATGCTCTTGTAAAAGTGAATACACAAGAATTCAATGTCAAAGATCTGAGTAAAGACATGTATGCCAAAAAATGAGAGGACCTAAGTGGAGTTTGTTTACGCATGTGTGTGATGTTCATGAGTTTGTAAACTTTTAATAATGCATGAATAATATACCAGATTCCACAATATTAGAACACTAGTTCCCAATTGGAAATAATTCGGCATCATTACTATGAATTATTTATTCGTCATACTATCATTATTTATACTTAGGCTCCAGCCTCACGAAGACGAGCAGACATGCAAAAATAAAATGGACACAAATGCTTTACCTTATGTTCCAGCTCTTTCTATGCTCTGTTTCTTTGTTCTTTCTTCTATTGTACTTTCAGGTCTTAACAAGATTCCTTTCTGTTTTCCTCCTCTTCTATGTCACTCTACCCTTCTGTCCTCTGTCTGTCTGTCAGAGCACTGTCGGTTTCAGAGTTTGAAGGGGGTAGGGTCCAACCAAAGCTTTGTAATATTAACACCCCCCCCCCAAGCCTGAGTCCCGCCTGCACCTCTAATTCCTTATACAGGCAGACACCCCTCCCAGCCAAACATAGTTCATGCACAGTCTGAACCCCTGCCCCAAACAGGAGAAGAGGAAAAGAGGCAAGCAATACTGTTGGTCCAGCCACGCTGACATGTGCCTCTCATGTTTCTTGAGAATCTTTAAGATGCTGAATATTGTCAAACTTGTTATTTCACTGGTTAAAAAATTTACAGAAAGTACACAATTTTAATGGCCAGTTTTAAGTGTCCACCTGTTACTATTGTAAACCACGTATTGTATGTATTATGCTCATAAATCTCCAAAGATGTGTACGACTTAGTACTGCTTTATCAAAATTCATCATTTGCAAACAATAAAGCAATTAAGATAGTCCTCAAGTTATCTTTTATTTCAGATATTTTTAGTTTCTATTTAAAAGTTAAAACAAATACCAGTACATACCATATGAGTTATGTGTTCTTTCTTAATAGAGCACAAAACAATTAACTTCACTTTTTAAATCATTCCTAATAAACTGCGTCACAGTAATAATTCTATGACCACTCATTTTGTAACAAAATTTCCTTTATGACCGTTTCTGACGTTTTTCCGGAATCTCCATGTGAATTTACTGGGCAGGCCTGAGATGAAGTGACTTCCGGGCACTATGTACCAGCTGTAAACATGGCGGAGGATCTGTTGGAGATAGTGGAGAAGTTGCAATCAAGGCTCTCAGGAAATCAAGAGCCGAGAAAGGTAGGAATTTGTTGTTTTGGCCAGACAAGGTGCAGATTGCTGAATGCGAACACAACAGTGACTGTTTACGGTTCAAAGTATATATATATAGACAGAACCATTCCGAGAGTAACACAAGTCATACGTAGCCGTCGAAACTGTCTACGTTAGCTACGTATTATACAACAATTGTAATATTGAAGCGATTTAACTCCCGAATTATTTGAGGTTGGTATCGCATCTTATATCTGTCGATTAATTTCGAACAATCTTAGCTACATCCTTGCACTTCGTTCCAGGAGTGAGTACGATCCATGAGAAATGACAATCGCATTTGATGGTAGCACTGACACTTAACAGAAAGGCCGTGAGTGATATTTAGCTAATGACATTTGTAGCTAATCATTTCTACCAGCCTTACAACGTCTTCAGGAGGTGACAGTAACTTTGCTATCTAGCTGCATGTCTAAACAAGAGACTTCCCATATTTACCAAATTTCTTGGTCGCACACAGTACTTTTCAATAATTACAACGTAAATGCTGAGAAAACCGAAAAATGTCGTGGTCTCACAAAACTCACAAAAAAGCTCACAAAACGTTGTGAACTTACGTGGCTCACAAAAATGCTTTTAGCAGATATTTAGCTAGTTAGCTGAATGTCTTTTTATGACCACGACAGCATTTGTAATGCTCTGAATTCACGTGCAGCAGCAGTTTCAACTATGATGCCGTAGCAGTCTATACGCATTTAATTTCCTTAATGAGAACAATGTATATGATGTATTAGCCGTCAATATAAATGCTCAGAGCAATTTATTTTGCCACTAGCTGCATTGACAAGTAGGAAGCCTCCTGTGTTTTGGTAGTCGTATGACCGTTTTGCTTGTCTTTGTTGTATCCAGCTGCTAAAGACACTCAAGAGACTGGGGGATCTGCCCATTACTGTGGACATCCTTGTGGTAGGTTTAAACAGTCCTAACACTTGTGTGACTTGCAGCTCTTGGCTTGTAATTTCAGTTAAAGATCTTTCAACAACAATCTTATGTTGCTTTTTGTACTTGTGTTTGCCTCACTGGAATCACTGTCACTGGAATGCTGTTGTTTTTAGTTATTAGCTATTTGAAAGTGTCAGATACACACAACCTCTTTTGGTCCCCTTTCAGGAAACAGGTGTTGGGAAGACGGTAAATTCTCTGCGCAAACATGACCTTGCAGGGGAGGCAGCAAAGACTCTTGTGGCCAAGTGGAAAAAACTGGTACCTCAGTCTGCAGAAAGGTGAGATTTGACATCCACTTAAATATGGGTAAATAACCCTAACATGTGAAATGCCTTGACATAAGCTCATATGGGTCTTACCAAACACATGGGGTAATCTGCTTGTTGATTATAAAATTGCAGAACTTCCTTTTAAGGCCTCTTAATCTGTCAGCTTCCAGTAAGAGCTACAGTATAGAACATTAGTGCTGACCAAGTCTGTTGAATGCTTCAAAAGCATATGTTATGGTTATATATCAGTCATATGTTATGGTTATATATCAGTCATATGTTACTGTTATATATCAGCAGACCCAGTAGTACAAAAGAGGGACGATCCCACTCACGGACAGATGAGACAAGAGGTTACAAACGCACCAGGGAACCTTCACCAGATGACCCGCCACCTGTAGTGGATGAGGAGGAGGAGGAAGAGGATGAAGAAGAGTATCAGCAAGGTTACTCCCTGTCCCCACCACAGCACTACAGCCCTCAGCACAGCCATGATGGGGCAAGAGGGTATCAGTCAGAGGAATATGAGAGCCCTCCAGAGGAGCTGGCGCCGAGTCCCCCGAGGAAGGAGGTCAGACACAGCAAGATGCACAGAGAGCATGGCACCCACTCTGGCAGGGATCTGGAGAGACGCAAGCGGCCTGCACAGGCTTTGAGCGGTGGGACCGAGACGCAGACCCACAGTGACGATAGGGAACAGAAAGGGGGCTTCACACACGCGTCGTCGAAACACAGCCGCCACTCTACCCCACATGAAAGTAAGAGAGAAAAGAAGGCAGTCGGTGATGGTAAGTGTTGTTACTGTAGATCATCTTCTGACTTTTTTTCCCCCATTAACGTTGCATTAATTGCATGCCATATTAAGACTTCTGAACTTGAGAAATCAGAAGCATCTGAGCTATGCCAGCAGCATGAGAATGTATTAGTGACTGTGTTTTTGTGGGGGGCGGTGTTGTTTGTTTTTTAGGCAGGTCTCGGGAAAGAAGGAACAGGTCAGAGCAAGGGCACAATGAGGATGAGGAACGCTTCGAGGCTCCCACCATGTCTTTTGAGTCCTTTCTCACGTATGATGACCCTGCGTTAAGCAGGAAGAAGAAGAAACCTTCTCGATCATCTCAGCCTGTTACCCCTACTCCCTCAGTGTCCTCCAAGTCTAGCAAAGCCAATGGAACTCCGAACAAACGACCTGAACCACCTTCCACGCCAGTAACGGCACACACTGTGCCAGAAAAACGCAGAAAGGTGGGGCCGTTATTGAGAGTTTGACTGATCACTCTCAGCTAAACTGGTTAAGAACTGAAACCCCAAGCATTGATCTTGATGTTATTTTTATGATTGAATTTGGAGACTAATAACGTCCCACTTTTTTTTATGACGGGTGAAGTCAATTGATTCCAGTTGAATAAAATTGAAATCTGTTTTTGTTTAAATTGTTTGTAACAACGGACTTGTTGAAGCAGCCTTGAACTAAACCTGTTATGTATGTTTTGGAGGAGAGGGGTACTGATCAAATCTAACCTCAATGTTTTTCCTCTCATTTGTCTCTGGGTCTCTCTTGCCACACTTTTTCCTCAGGTAGTTGATGTGGTGCCCACTTTACCTGATATCCCTTTGCCTGCCATCCAGCCCAACTACAGACCACTGCCCTCGATAGACGTCACCCCACTGTCCCCACAGAGACGCAAAGGTTGGAGTTTTTTGTCATTGGCAGCCACTGCAAACTTTAACCTTTCCAACAGGTATATTGAGTGTGGACCTCATTCATATTTCATACTTAAGGAAGAACATAGAAAAATCTCAAAAAAGGAAAAATATTGATTTTCTTGTTTCCATTACTTGATGTTTTTTTCTTCTCTCCCCCCCCCCCCCCTTCAGTCCCTGTATCATGTGATGAAGAGGATGCTGGCTTCACAGGAAGGCGTTTCAATTCAAAAATGGTGGTGTACTCTGGCTCGAAGACCTCATACCTGCCTAAGATGATGTCCCTGTATGAGCAGTGCATCAGAGTCCTACAGAACAACATTGACTGTGAGCATTTCTAAATAATACAGACATTCAAACAAACTTTTCTGAGGGTACAAATAGTCCTGTATTCTTTCACATGTCCATATTTTACTGCCTGACTGCTCTGTGCCAGATCCAAAACACTTCTCATTACTTCTGTACTCATTTGCCATTTGTTTCCTCAGCAATTGAAGAAGTTGGTGGTGTCCCTTTTGAGATTTTGGAGCCAGTCCTGGAGAGGTGTACTCCAGAACAGTTATACCGCATTGAGCAGTTTAACCAGGTGTGTGTAAATATGCACAGACACGTGCACACTGACACACTACTTTTTTGCTCCACTGCACAGCTAACTGCTTAAATAATGCAGTTTCAGAATCCCTGAATATTCATTGGAAAAAAATGTTTAACTTAATTTTTTTTTGGAGGTACAGGAGAGAACAGTTTGTCATGTGGTAATAACACTGTCTGACCTCCCTCAAGTATTTCATAGAGGAGACAGATGATCTGTGGATGCGGCACTGCCAGCGGGACTTTAAGCGCTCGGCTCCTCAGGAGTACGAGTCCTGGAGGGAGATGTACCTGCGCTTGCACGACGAGCGCGAGGAGCGCCTGCGCATGCTCACACAAAACATCAGCTCCGCCCATGCCAACAAGCCCAAAGGTATCTGCACTCACTTCCTGCATGGCTTCTGTCCAAAATTGTCCAGGGCATGCTTTGCACAATTTTCATTTCCCTTCAGCAAAAGTCTTCTGTGGAAGGCCATGAGAGTGCTTGGTGTAGCATTGGCACAAGAGAAGGGTATTTATGAATCCTGTGGTTGAGTGATGACTATAATGCTGAAATTGCCCTCACACTCCACTGCCAGGTCGTCAGGTGAAGATGGCGTACGTGAATACGGTAGCTAAACCCCCTCGTGACGTTCGGAGGAGGCAGGAGAAGTTCGGAACTACAGGCGACTCTCCCAGCACCAGCTTTGGTGCTGTAGTCCCAGCTCCTGTCAAGTGAGGAAATGCCTAATTAGTTTTCCATTCTGAGGAGTTCACTCCCTTCCTTGACCACTGAAGTTCAGTCAGTCATAATGACATTATATGCAAATCTTTGTAGTAAAGGACAGTCACTCATATAGCTGCTTGGGCCTTCTGATTGCAAGCTCTCAGGTCTTTGCTATTTTAAAATTGTTAAAAAAAAAAAAAAAAAAAAATAGATGTCACATAAAATAATTAAGATGTTTTACAGACCACTTGTCTAAAAATGATATTGTTTACTTTATCTAGGCACTTCTTTGATTACATTATCTATTTCAGAATCAGACCAATAATGTCACACAGCTCCCATGCTCAGTCAGTTGATGGGGGCCAGGCTTCCTACAGCAGTATTCCTGAGTCCTCTCGCCCCTCAGCACAGAGCACCAATACTGGCCACAGTGCCAGAGACAAACCACAGGTCAAAAGTGAGTAAACAAAGAAACATTATGGTAGTTCTCATGCATCTCCAAAAGTAATGATGCTCTAATAATAATACATTTATTAAGAATCAGTTTCAATTATCATACAGAAATTTCATAGACCTCTTCACTATGTAAAGCTGAACTAAGCCTTGTCTGTAAATGGATACATTCTCTAATTTTTTTCTTGTCTTTTTTCAGAAATTGCCCCCATGATGGCTAAAACTATCAAAGCATTTAAGAACCGTTTTTCTCGGCGGTAAAGAAAGAGAGACTGGTTTTGTTTTATGAGAGATCAAGTGGACGACTGAGAGAGTCTAGAGTCCATTCTAAAGTAATGTAGTGCTTCAGCCTGCAATATCCCCTCTCCTCTTGTTTTTATGCTTTTAATTGTGTCCATGCAGATAACTGGAAGCAAAAACACACAATCTTGCCATTAGCATGTCGTCGGTTTTCTTGCTTTCAGCAGAATTACACTGTACAGTATGTTACACTACAACAGGACATTGGATTTTAACTGTTATATTTTGGCATATATTTTTAATTACCTTTGCAAGCATTGAATTGCTTTTCATAACGACAACTTCCACATTAATGAGATTGTAAGCATTTATTGCTTATCAGTTTTATTTAATTCACATTTGTGAAAATGATGTGTATGATCGTGTTTGGGCAGCAAATGGTGAAAATGTGTGAAGAGTGAGAGGGGGAGTCAGTCAACGGTTAGGGCCCGTACACCGCCATCACCTATTTATTTTCAGTCCGTGGTCCTGGTTTCTCTAAACTTGGCCCAAAGTGACACAGGATGAGAAATAGTAATTTTAATAAATTTTAATAAAATGCTATATGGACATTTTTAATAAAAGTTCCATCTTGCCCTCACTTTGTTCTGTGTTGATAATTGTTCTAGATTGTTCCTTATGTCAGTACCATAAGCTCTTCGTTAAAGCGTTTAATACGCTATGGTGTTAAATTTACCAGTGTTAAATTTCTCCATCATACGCTGTGCGGAGTTTGACAGTACATTAGTACATTTTAGCCATAATATACGGTGCAAGTTAAATTCACAATCTTATGAAATACTTAGTATGAAAAAAGTCCATGAAGAAAGAATAGACGCAAATTATGTTTAGTTCGTAATTAAAAAAAAGCATTGAAAACAAAGCGGCCATGTGTTTTTTTTGCATTCATTTTGCTTAGCGGAAAGATCAGACAGGCCAATCATTTGGCTTAGTCAATGATATGTGCAAGATGGGCGAGTAATAACGCTTCTCGCTATTGGTTAGCTTCGTTTCTTCGTCGTCCAATCAGTAACGTGAATTCTTTTTATTTTGGGTTTCTCCCAGAAGTGCTCCTTCTGCGTGTAGTTTTTTGGTTGTTGCACTGCCATATGTGGTTGGTAATATTTTCGTAACGTCTCATTATGTCTTAATAATCGGTGAAGAAATAATTAGAGGGTAATAAAAACATTTTTTCGTGCTGTTAAAGATAATCAAATGCAATGTCTGGTCACGGGCATGGACACGGCGGTGGGCATAGTCATGGTTGTTGTGAACGCGAACATGAACCCGCTGAACGGGGCCTGGAATACGGACTGTATAGGCGCATCGATTTAGAGAAGCTGCAGTGCCTAAATGAATGCCGAGAAGGTGACGGAAAACTGGTGTTCAAACCTTGGGATCAACGAACCGACCGGGAAAAGGTAGATAGCTACCTCACTACGTTAGTCGTTAAAATGTTCCACTTCAGTGGTGTCTGAATTCCAGCTATAGGAGGTTAGCAAGTTAGCTAGATCTAGCAGTGTAGAAAGTTGTTTTCATTGCCTGAGCTAATCTGTTCAAGTTCATGAAGCGCTTGATAATTAGCTAGTTATTAGCTAACAAGTTGAATCAGGTGTCGTAAAGCAAGGAAATAGCTGAATTTGGCAGTGTTGTTCCTCTCGTGGATTGCAAACAAAAGAAGCCTTGATTATGTGTCAGGCTTTGGCATAATTGATGAGCCCTTCTATGAAGCTGACCTCAGTTACGTTGCCTTCCTTATGTGCAGGCTGCTTCGAAACACGTCCGTGTCAGGATAGTAACATTTCCTTACGGTTGTTGAGTTTAAAGAAACGTCACCATTGAGTTATGCATTAACTTATGTTGGAGGCTAAATCAGTTTAAAAGGTCTTTCTGGGTCAGAGCGTCTGCTAAATGCCATAAATGTAAAAAAAAGGGAAAACCTCTATGGCTTCTTGTCGTTAATAGTTGAGTAGTGTGCATTACAATACAATATGCAACTTTAAAATGTCTGTGTGAATTGAACCACCTTACTTTTTTTTACTTCAGTTTGTGGAGAGTGATGCTGACGAGGAACTCCTGTTCAATATCCCGTAAGGCTGCGGTCCTTCTCTATCCCTCACCGTTCATTCACATAGTTCATGTCCACTACATGTGGACCATTGCCTCTGCCGTCCCCTTTGTTCTGTTCTCTTCTCATATTTGTTTTGGCAGGTTTACAGGAAGTGTGAAGCTGAAAGGGATAATAATCTCTGGGGAAGATGATGAGTCACACCCGGCTGAAATGAGGCTGTAAGTGTATTGTTGATGTCGTATGAATCTTACCAGGCAGTGAAGGTATATAGCATTCATTTTCATTTCTGTGTGCAGATACAAGAACATACCACAGATGTCATTTGATGATACGAGCCGAGAACCAGAACAAGCATTTCGTCTTAACAGGGATCCATTGGCTGAACTTGAGTATCCAACTAAGTAAGTCTTCTATACGTAATAGAAGTTCTGTAAACAAAATACAAACACTTGGACATTGATGTCTTGTGTGGTGGCCAGTACTGAATGTTTTATGATTTTATTATTTATGTTTTTGTATAGGATCTCTCGTTTTTCCAATGTCCAGCACTTGTCTATTCATATTTCTCGGAACTTTGGTGAAGATTCCACTCGTATCTACTACATTGGCCTTCGGGGAGAGTATACTGAGGTGAGAGCCTGTGGCTGAGGGTTAGGGGATGTTTCAGTGATTTGTCAAAGTATGGTAGTTCTCAGTTACTCTGTCCAATTCTCAGAACATATGTACTAAAAATGAGTGCTGATTTATCATCTTTACTTTTGGCATAAATGTTGCAGCAAAATGCTTGTTATTAAACTGAGACATAGTCATACACCAGATATGACTGAGTATACAACTGAATTCCAGCAGTGCAGGTTGAGTCAGTGCAGATCTGGCTTAAAAATTTGTGACTGCAGAGGGGGTGTATAAACAGTTTGTATGTGTGCATTTTCTCCAGCTTTTAACTAAACAAAACACTGGTAAAATGTCTTCCTACACAGTTACAGGAACTCCTGCTTCAGGTGCTGAGACTTGCATCTACTTTTAAAAAAACATCACAAATCTTCACAAATAGCACCGTTTTGGATGTATAATATATTGATTGTAGGGCATGAAGTGTTTTGCACTCTAAAAAGCAGTTTCAGAGTGAGAACATGAGCAGCTGCAGTACTGTTTTTGCATGCACATGAAAAACAACAAAAAATACCAGGTGTTTGAAAGCAGTGAGAGTCTGAAGTGACTGTCAAATGTTTTACTGATTTACACCTTTATACTATATTTGACATGTAAATCTCTTTGATCTGACTTTACCTTTCCTGTCCCAGGCTCACAGACATGCTGTCACAATCTGTAACTATGAGGCGGCAGCAAATCCAGCAGATCACAAAGTGGAAAATATTACTCCACAAACACAGTTTATATCATGATGCCAACGTAATATCAAGCTGTCTGTGTGAAAAGATGGGTGTGAATGATTTTTCACATGAGATATTAATAAGGAGGACTGTCTCCAAGATTATGAATGTAAATTGTTTATGAATATTTGTTCAGTTGAAATTGTGCCAATAAATATTGAGTTAAAAACCGGCTTGTTCTCTTTGACTTAAGTCAAGCACCTTTTCGTGTAAGCCTAAAAATATTATTAAAATGGGAAAACGTGTCTGAGAGGAACTAATGTTTATCTCCAAGGTTTAAACTTAATCTAACAATGACATCTAAACATTTTAAATCGGCACAAATACGAAAAAAGTATGCCATTTAAGAATGTACATGGATAAACACTACTATGAGCAGTAGTTATTTGATTACTTGTGTTGGAACATTATTAACATTATATATACACTTCTAATCACCAAAACTCGGCACCATACTTTAATTTTTTTTTTACAATCGCGAAAACTGAAATATTGACATTCTTGACAGCGTTTTTCCGCAAGAGGGATGAATGAGGGTGTGCTAAAGATGACATCACGCGGATTATTCCCCGCCCCTCTTCGGCAGAATCAGCGGAAGTTCCGTTGTGACCTGGGATAGCAAGCGGTAAGTATATGAATTTATAGTAATGGGCCAGTGTTTGTAATAGCTATTTTTTATTCGCCAGGAGCAAAAATGTTTGCCTTGGTTATATCACCTTAGTAATCAGTTTTAGAGGTAGAAATCTGTTGGTAAGAAGTGACAATGGAGGCCCGGAATTAGCTATCTATGCAGTACTAAAGAAGGAGTGGATTTAGCCAGACAATACAGATAACTAGCTAGCTACCTACCTCGCTACACGTACGAAGCTGTCCGGGTTCATTGTGAGAATATGTAGCTAGCTAACTAGCTAGTTTAGGAAGATTAACATGACTATTTGCGGGTGTGTACATGATGTATTCCGATCTGAAATAATACATCGGATTTGCTTATGTACTATGGTGAATTCCAGTACCCGGCTGAAATTCCCTCCTGTTGTTTTCCCATGTCCACCCCCTCTTCCTCAGTTTGAATACCAAATGAAAGGAGGTTTCATGCGAAAAAAATCAGCTGTGCTTCACCAGACACTGCTATTCATAGTTATTAATAGTGAGAAATATAAAAAAAATTCGGTTGTTTTGCTGTAGTGTCGGGTATCTAGTATAGTGGCGGCAGCGGTGGCGCATGCCCTTTGCTCACGTCACTCCAGCTAATGTAATGAATTCATATTATTCTCTGTAATGCGATATTTGGAGTGACCATTAGTTCGCAACCTTTGGGTTGCTCAACAGTATTGTTCCTTCTTCTGTTTCTGTATTGTTGGCGAGTTCTGTAGTCTTATTTCAGCTTCAGTTGTGAAAGAAAAAAATACGCTTCTTGTGTGGGACTTTGTATGGCAGGTGGTTTGATTAGTTAGTGCTTTGCAATATTGGCGCTTTGATGAGAATCATCTTTAGGCTACTGCTTCTGCACGGAATTAGGAAAGAATTATCACAACTGGCCTTGGTAAAATACAAGTCAGATGGAAGCTCTTAACATAGTGACTTTATAGCCTGCCATATTGGCTTTAATTTCATTTGATAAAATTAGTAAGCTGTAAACAGTTAATTCCACAATGGTTTTTGCATCTTAAGATCCACTTTTGCTTAACATAATTGTAATGGAACAATTTTAAGTAGTCTATGAGTCATGTTCTAGGTTTACACTTTAATCCTTTTCCCATTATATATTTCATTTTTCATTTAACCCTAGCAATTTAAAGAGTATTGTGTTCCTCTTTGGATGTGGTTACTGTTATTCTTGTTTTTAATTTCTTATCCTAAATATGTATGATGCCAATAATCACTTAGGCAGTTAATATACATTGTTAATGAACTCAAAGTATAGTTTTTTTGTTGTTGTTTTTAAATATATCTCAGCAAGTTTTCTATAATGTCATAATACTTGGTGTGTGGTGTTGACCATGTTTTACCACTCTTTTCCTGTTGGAAGCACCTTTTAACAGTGTATGTGTGGCAACAATATGTCTGTGCCGCTGCTTGCTGAGGCTGTGACAGTGTCTGGGATGGAGAAGGAGACTGCTGCGGTGAGAGACCATGCTGGGGTGGCCAGTGGGCAAACATGGTGTCCTCCCCAGTACCTTGTGACACTGTAAATAAATGACTCTGACTGTTCAACTTTGTGAAATATTTTCTCAGTCCTTTAGAATGGATGCTTAGCAGTGGAACTTTAGTGTGCCTTTTTTCCTTGAGAAAGAAGGGATTAAGTATTTATTAGTTAAAATGTTATTAGTTATTTTTAGTTAAAAATGTTTTCTTGTTCATTAGCCTATAGAAGTAGTGCACATTAAAAGTAGCTTTTTTTTTTTGCCAAGCACCCTTTTTTAATTAAGAACTTTTTTGTGTTTGTTTTTAAATCTAAGAAATGTGTAATACACCGTTATTTAGACAGAATGGTAAGACGGGAAAACAGCCATGGTATTTTTTACTATTATAGAATGTACAAATTTTCCAGGTCACTCTGCTGTTTCTCTACAGGTCATCTTTCTCCATGGCCTGGGTGACACAGGGTAAGTCCTGATCTCTTTATGTATGGCTGATTTTAAGTGAATAAAAATAAATACATCAACAGGTCAGCTGAGCAGTTTGAATGCATTCACACAGCATCTGGGCAGGCATAATATCCTAACATGGTTAATAATTCATTAACTTATAATGGTTAATGTTTTTCCAGTGAAGTAATTTGATAAGATGCATTTAGGTTAAGCTTTACTCCATGAAATGAATTTTGCCTTTCGATGTTTCAAATACAAATTTCACACTTGTATTTAATTGTTACTTATTATTCTTCACAGATGTGTAGTTTATGTAAATCGATTTTAACCTTGTAATCTTGTTTTGTTTAAATTAGTTTAATCTTTATGTCCCACATCCTTTCTTATAACCCCATTTGCATTTCTGTTCAGTCATGGCTGGGCTGATGCAATGACGTCTATCAGGCTGCCATATGTCAAGTACATCTGCCCACATGCGTAAGTACCTGAAGTTTTTGCAGGGGGATCTGGATTACTGAGGCCTTTTATAAAGATAAAGTATGCAAAATAATCTGCACACGTGCTGCAAGTTTACATGTAAAAGTATTTAATGTCTAAAGAAATGTAAAGTCATTTTAAAGACATTTTATGTTCTTCCTTTTGAAATTTCAATATATATCAAGAACTGATGAGAGGTTATTGATCTTCATTAAACATATAAATCATACAAAAACTACATTAAAATTCTCAACAAACAGTGCACTGATCGTGAAGTTTCAAACAATTTAAAACAGCGCTTTATCAAGAGTATTCATTTGCTGCCTGTGGTGAGAGAGACTGTAAGTATATGTTGTTCAGTCCTATTTAATCATTAAAGGAAAATGCTTTGTGTTAACATGTTTGTCATGGGATATTAGTGACAAAGGAGTGACTCATTTTGGCACTTGGATGTTAATTAATTCATGTGTTTTTTCAATGATTGATTGATTGATTGACTCATTCCTTCTTACAGACCAAGAATCCCTGTAACCCTCAATATGAAAATGACCATGCCTTCATGGTAAGTCATTGCATATATTTTAATATGCTAAAATAGTTGGTATTTGCCTGTGTGTATATAAGATGAGACAGTAATGGTAATTTTACCCTTGTTTCCTTCAGGTTTGACTTGATGGGTTTGAGTCCAGACTCTCCAGAGGATGAAGCAGGGATTAAGAAAGCAGCAGAGAACAGTAAGTGAGAGTTTAAAAACTTAAAGTAGAAACTCCTGCACTATATGGGCCAGTTTCCATGACATTGTTTAAAGGGACAGTCAAGACTTTCTGCCCCTGATGGAAGCTTAGCTTGGTCTGCAGTAACACTCTCATGCTATTGTAGATAGAGCCATAAAGTAAAGCAAAGCATTGTCAAATACAGAGTATTTCAAAGTGTGATTAATTGTTTATAAATGTACTTAGAATATTTTTGGACTAATTTAGATTAACCTAATAAAGTAATGTATTTTCTGTGTCATACAATGTATACATTAATATAAGGTAAAAATGTTTATATTTAATGACCATCAATACAGTACAATATCAGAAAATCATTTTCCCTCTTTTATAGTCAAGGCCATTATTGACCATGAGGCAAAAAATGGGATACCGGCGAATCGCGTCATACTAGGCGGATTCTCTCAGGTCAGACAAGCAAAAAAAACTCTCTGACTTGTCTGGGCTTTTAACGTTTTGTTTTTTGCTTGTTATGCTCTCACGGTTCGCTAAATTTGCTTAGGTAGATACCTGCTAATGGCATATTATCGTTATATAACAGAACTTGTTTGTGTCTTGGTTTTTTTTTTTGTGTGTGTATCTCAATTCCAGGGTGGAGCTCTCTCCCTCTACACTGCTCTTACCTGTCAGCAGCAGCTAGCAGGTGTGGTCGCTCTAAGCTGTTGGTTACCTCTTCACAAGACCTTCCCGCAGGTGTGGGCTTAGATACTGCGTGCGTGTGTGCGAGTGCGTTTGTTCGTGTGCATGTATGTGCATGAGTCATTGTGCTAATGTTGTTGTCTTGTGGTGTGTCTACTTTTTTGATGTTTCAAACGTTTTGCTGCCTTAAGAGTAAAGGAGTCAGACTCATTTTTCCCTCCTCCACAAATCCAGATTTGTACCATGGATATCAATAACAAAGGAATAAAAAATACATTTGAACTTTACGATCTGTTATCAGATACTTCATTTAGGCAGGCGAATCAAACTAAATCCTTTCCTCAAGCACTTGGCAGCTATTGCATCACATTTAAGTGGATGTTTCACTTGGATTCATATTCTTATATGGACAAGGTTATTTCAGCTCTTGCTAGCACTCATAGTGTTCTTAAAACCATTAATCCAATGAAGTGAAAAGAAAAAGCAAGTCTGAGTAATACATTTTCCCCTTGCTGTCTAAATGTGGCCTTAATGTTTCCTGGGAGACACATGGCATGGGTGAGTTCACATGTTGTTGCTCCACTAGGCAGCAAGTGGCAGTGCAAATAAGGACATACCCATACTTCAATGTCATGGGGAGATGGACCCGATGATCCCAGTGCAGTTTGGGGCCATGACAGCAGAGAAGCTTAAGACCATAGTGGCCCCACAGAAACTTACCTTCCGTACCTACCCAGGCCTCATGCACAGCTCCTGCCCTCAGGTGAGTTTGTCAGGTGGTGTGGACTTGGGCTGCCAGTGTTCCACGTGACAAAAAAATAAAGTCCAGGGTAAAGTCCATGTTGTTTTAACACTTATTTATGAATAGCTTGTGTGCAATCCACAGACTTTTCATATGGCTGTTGAGAGAATTGTAATTGATGTTGTTTTATGCCAAGATGATCAGGTATGGGTCCATCTTACAGAGATTGAAATGATCTCATCAGCTGAACTTCATAATCATACTCAGTCCAGCCTTTGTGTCAACAGTGGTTTGAAGGGGTGGGTTTGTTCTTGTCAGAGTTCAAAACTGAGTTTTAGGCCACTGTAATTTAAAAATGCTGTGTTGGTGTTGATACTGAGTATAATAATGTACTGTATGATGTGTTGATACTAAATGTGTTCTCTCTGGTCTGGATTGTAGGAGATGTCTGCTGTGAAGGAATTCATTGAGAAGCAGTTGCCCCAAATCTGACCTCACTGTGGCCCTTCAACACCGACCTCTCACCTCTGACCCACCATTCTCCCACAGGAAACAGCCATGAGCATCTCCACACTCTCACACAAACACGCACACAGAGGCATGAACATCTGTCTGGACATACTGTGAAGATGGCAGCGCATTCTAATATTGGTGTCTCATGCCTGTGTTTATAAATTCATACACACATTATGGACAGTCACTTTGATTATCGGTCATTGTACATTATCCAATGTTCAGTGGACTCAGACATGTCCAGTACTACCATCACAATATTTGGGAGAATTGCGCACTTACAGAACATTTCCATCAGCATTTATGTCACATAATTTCTTCACACATTAAGTCTCTCTCCTCTTGCCTCCCTCACCAACTCCCCTCTATGAGAGGCAGCAAAAGTATCATTCTGAAACCCAGCTCATCAGTACTCAGTGCAGGCTCCCTACTGTTTTCCTGCCACACCCGGGCTCTGGAGAGCGCAGCTCTGACAGGTCTGTGGTGCTGCGGGTCCTTCAGAGCCTGGAGCTGGTGCCGCCTGGAGTGACTCATGCTGCACTGCTCTGCATGCCTGCTCTCGCAGACCCTGGGCACAGGGAACCAGAGGGGGAGTGCCATACTGTGTCCTGGCCTCTCGGGTGCTCTTGCTTATGCTAAAATTCTTTTGTTTTGAACTAGATATAACTGATATTAAAGCAAGCAAAACTGCTGAAATAAATCAAATGAATAAACTGACAATTTTCCACTATGTTTTGTTCTTCAAAACCATTTTTTTCCCGTTACAAAGGCTGCTTACAATTGTATCATATTTACCAAGAGCTTGAGTTAAGAATTTGTATATATATTTAGTTGGTTTATGGTAGTTATAGATACAGTAGTGTGTAGCATAGTAATAATCTTAAATGATTTTTATAATATATAAGAAAGTAAATATTCAGCTATGCTGAATTTTTAGAATGCTATAAATTACTCAAAAAACATTTGATATTACGAATTGTCAGTGTGTGTCACTCCAGACGGCATCAATTCAGAACCTTGTGTCTAGAAAACCCCAAATACAGTCACGTCATTTACTTACATTTGCACCACCTTTTAAATCAGTGTATTAAAACCACAGTAAGAGATTTACACAGCCAACAAAAACCATTTGGAGCTGCAGAATATGGTTCTTTAATGCCATAGGTTCAGCACTTAAGGACTAAAACCTCTGGCCAAACTGTAGGCGAGCTATATTTGTTCCCATTTGTTCTGAATCTCTTATTGTGGTTTTATGTTTATTTTATTTTGAAGGGGGGTTTCTTAATTTTGTTTTATTTACATAAATAGTGTAGGTTTGAAAGGTGAAAGGTCAGGGTTATAGGGTTAAACTGCATTGCTAATACCAGACATGTCAAATACATGTTTGCACCTTTAAAACAAAAGACTTTAGATAAAAGAAACCTTACCATTAACCACGACTAACTAAATACATTGGAAAAGGAAGAACTCATTTTACATACTTGGTTGATCTCTATTCCACGGTTGCTTGTTATGTACATTTGACCATTTTAAATATTTTAAATGAAACCTAAATATATCATCAGGTTGTTATTTGCAATGACATGAAAGTTACTTCTTTACTTTTTGCTTACTTTAAAGATGCTTCACACTGCAATTATTTCAGTATTACTTTATTGTATGGCCTTTCCCCTCCACAGCATTGTCCCTTTGACTGCCACACTGGGAAGTCTCCCCTTAGAACCACCTTTTTAAATAAGTTACCTTAATTCTTAGTTTTAGACATGTGTGTAGCATGTCTCAAGGCTTGAATGTTGTGTGAATGTGGGGTATCGGGCTCAGTCTGTGGTGAGGAGAAACTGGTTAAAACTATGGTTGTAACAGTGAACTTATCATGTGTATGTTTTTTTCTGAGTTGGTTTTTGTCAGTGGTGGATATTTTATCATTTGTGATCATTTCCAAAAATAATTACATTGTGTTCTGTCATCTGTGTCTGTTCATTTGATTGAGTGTACTGAGGGACAGTTGGTTCTTCGTTACTTTTCCTAGGACACCTGTACGTGGAATAAATAATGAAATACATGCCTATGTAATGGTCTTTTTTCCTCTTCAGTTAATGCAATATATTGAGAGTGCACTTGAATGCACTTTCTGATGTGACTGTATACTTGGCCAGCCTGCCTAACCCAACTGAAAACCTGTAGGTGTAGCACTGGTGGATTTGCAACAATGTGAGGGCATTGACCATCTGTAGGAGTCAAGTCGATGGTGCCAGTGTTTATCTTCATGCTAAAACTATTTATGCCATTAACAGCAAAGGAAACCTGTCTATTTTTTAATGCCTGCATGCTCCACAAGAAAGATAAGTGGGATTCTGCTGAGAACGGCACTCAGTGGAAGGGTTGCATTTGCATAGGCCCAGCAGATCACATTTTTACATTTAAGAAAAAAAGTATTTTCTAACCAAAGGTCTTGGGTATGATGAATATTATTTCTTCATAGTATTGTTTTTTGCTGACTGATTAATCATGAGCAGTGACTGCCTGCTGAAAATGGTTCCAAATATTTATTAACTTGCAAGAACTCACTTGTAATACTGTATGGCTTCATGACAGAACTGGAGTGACATAATAAAATGGAAAATGACTACACCATGATTTATCGGTTACTGCAGAAGATTGTCCTTTTGTGGGTATTAGAATGGGTGGCAGGAATGAAACTCAGCAGTGGTGTCCTTTGCTCTCATTCAGCTGCAGCAGTGTTCACTGAACAAAAATAGCACAAAGCCTCATTGAGGATTTGTTAGTAGCTTACAACAAATGTGCCATCCAGGCAGTGAATTGGGACTCATACCACATGGGAGAAGAAGCATGTGGAAAAACTGTTCTTGTTATCTAGCCTAAGCAAAATCACACAATACTACGATTTTAATAGGACGTAAAACACAGAACAATAAAATAATACGAATGTGACAGCAGTGCTGGGGTTCTGAAACTTCTCCCGTGTTTTTGAATTAGACATTTGTAACAGAGTCCGTATTAGAATACGAACGGGAGGCGGCAGCATTAAGCGTTGCAGTGCTTGGTCTGTGCAAAAAGTTAAAAAAGAAGAAGAAGCCCGCTAACCTATGAAACGAGAGCCAGCCTCCTTCAACAGGCAGCATCAGTCAGTGTACACAGAAATGCGACCACCTTTCCACGATTTTACAGCCCTGTGAAACACTCAGCGTACAGCACATTCAACTAGTGTGCATATTGTATATTAAGCATCTCTGACATTAGGCCCGTAGATAAACAACAATGACAGTAAAACCTGATAACAACTTATAGTTTGATTAAGCGTTTTTTTTCCAGTCAGCACTGGTTGATACGTGTTGATACGTCTACTCGTTATCCAGCGCAATCAGTGAAGATGAGGTATGTCGCTATACCTAGCTTGCCAGCTGTGTGTATTTGTGCGTCTGTGGTGGTGTTTTGATGGCTGGTTTACGGGGTTTATTGCAGTGTTAATAAACCTATGTGGAAACTAACATAACTAGCATACGAAACGGTATTTAGCTAGCGTTTATCTGGAAGCTATGCCATCATATTTAATTAGACTAATAACAGGCTAAAATGGTGACGATAACGTCACGATGTTATTGGATTTTTTAATAAATATAACCTAGCTTGCTATGTCATGTCTAGTCAAGCAGTGGTCAGGTTCTGATTTAAATAGCTAATTGGTTAACCGATAGTCACCAATCTTGTTTATGCTGATCTCTACAGCAAATACTTAATGTTAGAGAGAGAGAGGGGGCTGGCTGGCTTAGTAGCTATTTTAGCTAGCATAAGTAGCTAACTCAGTAGGTCCTGTATGATGTCAGTTCAATCCACCCAGGTTTTCGCCCAACATAGCTGTTATTGTTAGCTGACCAGCTAGCTTGGTCGTTAGACGCTGTTCCACACCACATGGCTTGTTTCTGAAGTGCTAAGTTATATGATACCTTTGATGAAACCCAAGAAGGTTGTTAAAAAAAAAAGTTTGTACTTATATCTCCCTGTTGTTTGTAATCGATTCGAAGCAACAAATGATATCTTCAAACCCGTTATCTATTAGAACCTTTTTGGTAAGAGCGAAAATTGAAAGTAATGATGTAGTGTAGTTTGCAAATGCCATTATATTAAATGTATGAAATAATGTGTATTATATATTGTGTTCTTGACTGAGTGTAGACCAGTCATTATTGATGGCCGCCTAGGAGTTCTGTTGCAATGAATCTGATTCTGGGAAGGTCCTATCTAAGTTATGTAAAACACTAAAAACACTCGCATACTGCTTTACCTAAGTGTTCTTCCTTCTTGGAGGAATGTCTTAAAGATAAGGCAAAGCAGTGTGCTAGCTATCACACACACACACAAATATGTAGAAAATGTTATATATA
>JAOXYF010000005.1:12124507-12170325 GCA_028565775.1 Sternarchorhynchus goeldii | reverse complement strand
ATATATTCACTTTTTCTTTTTGTACACAGCGTTTTAATATTGAATAGTCTTTGCAGATGCAAAGATATGGTGGGGTTTTTGTACTGTTGCATGGAGCTTTTAGCTTTTAATTATTTGCAAATGTTTAGAGTAAGCATTTTAAATACATACAGCAATGTAATGAGAACAAAGGAAAAGACTGCGCAAATAAAAAAGAGCATCCAAAGGCCAAAACCAAACACCATCATGGTTTCATTTTGAAAGTGATGATGTGTAAAATGAATGGAAATGAAATGCTGATGGTGGTTATGTGTGGACTTACTGATACTACTAGAAGGGCATTGTAGGACAAGCTTGTGGGGCTCCCATGGTGTTCGTGTCATTGTTCATATTGCTTTTTTTTTTTTTTTTCTTTTCAGTTTAAAAAACAGTCAGTTGGGGGTTTTCTTAAAAGTGTTGAGCAGCTTTTATATTAGTGGATGACGAATGATATCCCGCCCAAGTGAGAAACTAGTGTGAGGAGCCTTGGATGTGGCATATGGAATTATGTCAAATTGAACCCAGTGGGTGGAGCTGTTCTGCCAGTATGCCCCCACCCTGATGCAGAACCCACTGATGTTCCCTGTCCCTCAGCCCCCTTAGCACTGTAATGGCATTTCTAGAAGAAATAGTAACAAATAAAGGATAAATCCTTATTACTTACATGAAGAAAAGCCAATGTTAAATCTTTAATGGATGTTCTGATTTCACTGTTTTCACTGCACTGATGTGCAGCCAGCGGTTGTAAGTTTTGGCTAGTTACATGTCTCTTGTATTCAACTGTAGAGCTTCTGTGACTTTGGACAGCAAGTCCTAGCGAAAGCCCGAGTTAAATGCATGGTAGCCTTTGTTTTGTCTAACTAGGTTGAGTGAGCAACGCCAAAGTAGGTTTAAATCATGCTTACATTAGGTCAGAAACTGTATATCTTTGCAAATGTAATGATCTGTGATTAACCTGTATCTGAAAGAGTCTGCTAGGTTTAGAGTCCATCCGGTCAGGAAAGCTTAATGGGCAGTTGCTTGCGATGACGTATGGAACATTTCAGTATTACCTATATGCTGAGGCAAATCAATCTTAAGGGAAATTAAGCCAGTAAGTAGCATTATCTTCCTCTGAGCTGCATTCTTCCTAATGATGAAGTAATGCTTTTGTGTTTCATTATGATGTGTGTGGGTATATATATTTCTTTTATTACTCATTCTTATATTCTGCTTTATCTCATCGTCGGCTGCGTGTGACTGAAAACTGGCTGATGACCTTAATTTCACAGGACCAGTAACAACACGTGACGGTTCTCCTCCCAAACCGATCGCAGAAGTGTGGGCGTGGGGTGCTCTGTGGTGCCCCCTGCAGGCCTGGCCATGGGCAACACAGCCACCAAGTTCCGTAAGGCTTTGATCAGCGGCGATGAAGCGCTGGCCTGGCACCTCTATGAGAGCAACCCCCAGTTCAAGGAGGCCCTTGATCCCAGTGCTTCGTATGGGGAGCCCTACCAACACAACACAGCTCTGCACTACGCCTCCCGCCATGCGATGAGCCACCTGATCAGGTAAACCCCTGAACTGAAGCAAGAGTCTGTAAATGGCAACACATTCACTAGGAAATGGTGGCACAAGTCTAAAGTGATATAATAATCAAGATTTTTTTTATTGTTGTTTATTTATAATGCTGAATATTCTATTATTTTGGTGCATAATACATGTTTAAATAAAGTATTTTTACTGGAATTCCATCAATGTTACCATATAAATTAGTACCACATAATTTATAATTTTTTACTCATCACAAAACATGGACCTGATTGATCCAGTCATTGTAAATTAGTCAGGTGGATATAATGAAGACTGTTTAACAGTGTGATATAAAACTTGACTTGTATTACACTAACCACATTATGTGGACATATAATATTATTTTTCCAAAATAACCCTTTTTTGGCTAAAATTAAATTGGCTAAAAACCTGTTTAGTACTTGTTTAATAATACTGTAATACTGTTTAATATTTTTTGAAGTTGTGCTGAACATTAACTCATAGACAAACAAAAAAAAATAACCCTTGGTGAAAGCCAACAGTAAACTACTTAAAAGCAAGCACATTCTTTCCACCCAAGTGGGCTCAGAAGGAGAGATTTGCTTCTGTTGACTAAATTACCATCGAGTGAATGAGCAGGTCTCCAGGAGCTGGGCTGCAGCTGCTTGTGTGATAAGGTGAACTCATCTGAAAGCTACCATGTGCTTCTGCAGTGCAAATGAACAGCTAGGCTACTGAATTCAGCCCTGTTTTACATATTTGTAATTGAAGCTGCTATAGATAAAGGCTTCTGGGTAGTTCTGAGCGGAAGGTGCTCAATAGCAGGGGGCAGCAACCCCCCTGTGAAAATGGCCAGTATTGTAATCGTCAGTCAAGGCAGCTGGCTACTAATGATGCTTCGCACTTCCCCTTTCCCTGTTTGTACTGAGACCTAAACAGGCCTGGAGGCTTTAGATGACCACATAAGTGGATTTAGAAACTCTTCCTCTCTTCAGCTGATTTTATTTTAGTGATCATCTTTACATGGAAGAGATAATAGAGTATAAAATTATATTATCAATGCTATTAAAAGATGGTTGTTGCAGCGATGTAGGCAAATATTGTGAAAGATTGATTGTTGGAGCAGGCGACACAATCGGTCCACACTAATAATATGCTCTTATTTGCTAGAAAAATGATTTGGATTCAACATGTGTTAAATGTTTTGAGGACTTTATTTTAGCCTTATTAGGTTTAAGTATGCCTTCATTTCAGAGTCGGTTAGATTGCTCACTCAGCAGGGGATTTAGAAGGGCAAATGTCACCTGTGATTAACTGATTGGAGGTAAGGATTGTTAAGATATATGAAAATTATGGTGCTGTGTATTGAGATTTGGCTTTGAATGTGTATTTGTATGTGGACACAATGGCTTAGACACTCCAACCTCCAAATTCTGAGAAATGACATGCAAAATATGAGAATTTTTTATATATAAAGGTTTCATTTCTTATGGTGGCTCTTCTGTTTATAAGGAAGACTTTGGTGATCGTGAATCAAACTGATATGGTATTAAAAGGCCACTGATGTTTTTGGACTCATAGTATGTGTTTCATAGTACATTATGCATTATCTTTATGTTAGCATCTGTTCATCAGGATCTGAACCTTTCAGGTTTATTTTTAAAGTGAAGGGGAGTTTAAGAGAGCTAAGACATTGCAGTCAGTGTGGAGAATTATCCCAGTTGAGTCACATTAACTAATAAACTCCCAGTGCCAGCTCTTAAGCCCTGGTTTCCCGGAACAAAGCGCTGAGTTATTTGTATGGAACAAAGAGCTGAGTCATACAGAACAACCTGATGGTCAGCCGAGCGCCGAGTTCGCTCCTGACCCTGGAGAGTGAGCAGATGACCCCAGGACCCTTCGTGAGGGCAGTCAGTGCATGCTGTTGGTCATGATGTGGTTGCCAAACTTGATTTACCCAAAGCAGATCTTAGTCTGCCATGTTATCTCTTGCTGTGTCTTTTTGGCCATGAAGCAGAGAGTGCTCCCAGCTCTGCAGTGCAGGGTCCAGCTGTGCTCGCACTTAATGTGCTTATGATGTCTTCCTAATGCACTCTCGCACGTAATCAAATATTGAGCTCTGGGGGCCTTGGCTACTCAGTCTTTCTGAATATCTGAAGTGCCCTGTTTTTCTTGGTAGGGTTACAGTGTGGGTACTGAACCGCTGTCCCTGAACTCTACTGCGTTTCCCAGTAGAGTTGCTGTGTAGGTACTGAATACTGTGCAGGCTCTGTTTCCTGGCACAGTTATTGTGTGGATGCTGGTTCTTTACTAGTACCAAGGCTGAAGTTCAATTTTTCTGCTGTGCAGTAATAATGACTCGCATCTATTATTGCATCTCGTTCCCTAACCCTAACTATGCTCTTACAGGGCAAAAATATATTCTTGTATTTCCCTTTTAAAGCCAGGCAAATCTGAAAATGGTGCCCCTAAGTGTATCAAAGCTTTCACACAGTCATTTTGCGTGCCGTAGCAGTTTAGTTAAATGTCTTTTCTGTTTAAACCATGTACTTCCTTTCCTTTGGTTCTGGTTTTCAGGGTTCAGTCTGGTTCTGTCCTCTCCTGCAGGTCCTTCCTGTTCTGCAAGGACAGCAACCCGAACAAGCGCAACGTGCGGGACGAGACCTCACTACACGTGCTGTGCATGGGCCCGTGCATCGTGCCAGGCGAGGGAGCACTACAGCCACGCCTCGCACGCCCTCACCGGGACGACCGGCGCCGGGCCGACTGCCTGCAGATGATGCTGCGCTGGACAGGTGCCAGGCTAGAGCAGGGCGAGTATGAGCGCGCCGACGTCAACGCCCTCGACGCCAGCAGGAGCACCTGCCTGCACTACGCGGCCGCAGCAGGAATGGTGAACTGCGTGGAGGTACGGAGAGTTGGGGCCCGTCGGACTGGGCTGGACGAAGTGCCACGCGGCGTGGACATGACGCTGTACTGCGGCGTTCGCCGGTGCATGCTGTGGTTCTGATGCGCCTTGTAATATTTCGAAATCACACTGCTGAAAAATCGAGGTGACATGAATGTTACTTGTGACGTCAGGGCTTGTGGGCTTTCGGCATGTTCACTTCAGCATCTTACATTCTCTCTTAAGGACTCTTTCACTTAGGAGTCATAGTAGGATTCAGAGTCACTGCTTAGCAGTATTACACTACCATTGACAGAATTGTTATAATAAATAATGACAGTGTTGCTGATGCGAAGCCTAGCAGAATTTACTGCTTGCTAACAGTGAGTGAGTGAGTTATTGTCCAGTTCCATGAGGTGTTTTGTATCTTTAAATGACCCAAATTTTACCACCATTTATCATCAGATGCAGCAGCTGCAGGTTGAGTGTAACCTGGACTCTGTGTGGGGGGACTGATGGGCCTTTGTCCCTGTGTTGTTCAGCTGCTGGTGCGGAGCCATGCAGACTTGTTTGTGGAGAATGAGGACCATCAGACCCCGTGTGACTGTGCTGAGTGGCAGCATTATAAGGATCTGGCTCTCAGACTGGAGTCTCAGATGGTGTTCTCCCTGGACCATGGAGCTCAGCAGATCGAAGCAGAATACACTGCTCTGGACCACAGAGAGGTGCACACTGCCTCTAGTGATTTTACACTTTTTATTCCCCCTCCCCCTTCATTCATTCATTTAGTTATTTATTTTGGGGCAGATTTATTTTTTTGCACTACTCCCAGGAATGCTGGACCAGCTGGTGGTGTAGAAAGCCTTACAGAAAGATACTGTCAGACTAGAGGTATTTCAAATATTTTGGCAGAGCTAATATTTATTATGTGTCTGTGTATTTTTTATTAGCTCTGGTGGTGCTGTGGCCTGCCAATATCACTTCTTCAAAGAAAGTACAGGCAGTGTCATTTTCTGCTCACTGATGTAGCACAGACAGGTTAGTTCACATGAAGGGCAGATTTGGGGCAGTTTGAATTCCACATGTAGTGACAGCTGCAGACTGGCCATAGTACAGTGTTTGTGACGAGCAGTAGCTTCATTAAACTCAAACTGTCTGTTTCTCCCCGTCTTCCCTTGTCAGAGTGAGTGAGAGCGTATAATGGTAACCCTTGCACTCTGTATCTGCGTGTGTGTCTGCGTGTGTGTCTGCGTGTGTGTCTGCGTGTGTGTCTGCGTGTGTGTCTGCGTGTCTCTCTTTTCCTCTGTTCTTCTTTCTCTAGCCGTATGAGGGGCTGAAGCTTCAGGATCTGCGGCGGCTGAAGGACATGCTGATCGTGGAGACGGCTGACATGTTGCAGGCTCCTCTCTTCACAGCTGAGGCGCTCCTGCGTGCTCATGGTATGGTTCCTGCTGTTTGAATGTTTCTTTATCAAGGTTGGCTTTATATATTGAAAAATTTGTTCCAAGGCGATATCAAATCGAACTGTAGACCATCATGTCTGTTATACTGTGATTTTGGCAATGTGACTTATGTTCTTACAACACACTTTAGGACAAATTCATGAACAAAAAATAACAAGAACAGACTAAGAGCTCTATATAACACCTTATTACAAAGTTTTGGTTTTACCGATGAACTGTAGGTATTATATAATAATAATATATTAATAATGTATATATATATATATATTATATAATAATGGCTGTTATATATAATGTATTATATATAACAGCCATGTAGTTGTTTGACTGTATTTCCAATTCCAGGCCCTTCAGAGGAAGTTCCAAGCTGTCTTCCTCTGAAGACCAGCTTACCTACAGCTTACCTACAGCTTACCTACAGCTTACCTACAGCTCACCTACAGCTCACCTACAGTTCACCTACACCAGCTCACCTACACCAGCTCACCTACACCAGCTCAATTTATCAACATTGGAAACCCAATCCCTAATGGATTTCACAGTGGTGCTAAGTGCAAATACCATGTTTTAAAATGGCAGAAAGAATCAGCGTGATCATGAGATTAGACATTCAGCATAATGTCAATGCCAGAAGAGTCCAGTTACTAGACACGCATTCATCACAACTGCATCCTCTCGAATGGATCAGAGCAAGCTGTTACTACAAATGTATTATTATGGCTGCTGTGATGGGCCTCTCTAGGTTCTCAATATACTTACTTTTTAAGTAGCTGCTTATTTTTATCTTTTTTTCCCTTCCTCAATCTTATCAGTCTTCATCATTCTTGTGAAGTTGAGGGAAGAATTGAAGGGGGCTATCACTCACTTTCTCCATTCATTTGCCCCTCGTGGGGCAGACTGGGACAGAGAGAAGCTTTTGGAAGCCTGGATGTCCAATGCGGAGGAGTGTTGTCAGCGTTCTGGTGTGCACATGCCCACACCCCCACCCAGTGGCTCCAATGCCTGGGATGTGCTGCCCTCGCCAAGAACTCCGCACACAGCCTGCTCCACGGTCACCTCCCCCGACGAGATCAGCCTGTCACCTGCAGATGAAGGCCTGGCCTTGGTGAGATCTCTGCAGGCTAGCAAGTTGGATAATTTCTGCATTTAGCATGCTCATGTTGAATAAGACTATAAACACTATACATTTTGAATCCCATTAACGAATGTAGTGAATTTAGAAAGTTGTGTTTTTCCCCCACCTTTGAATTAATGAATTACTTATACAGTGAAAATGTAATAACGGAGTGCATTTACATGAAAAATATTGGCAATTGTTTTTCTTCTGCTAGTGCGGAATTTGCATGTGCACTATTTCCATATTTGAGGAGCCTGTGGACATGTCATGTGGGCATGAGTTCTGCCGGGCATGCTGGGAAGGGTGAGCATATGAATTGTTTTGAAAAGTTTTGCTGGAATTATGATTTTTGATAATCAAGGTTATCTTCTTTTTTTGGTGTACAGGACAGGATCATTATAATTGTAGATAATCTTGTTCCCAGTACAGGTTAAACAAAAAAAAAATTGTGTTATGACTTCAATGAGCCACCAACTTGAGACTTTTTTTTGGTTTTTTTTGGGGCAGGTTTTTAAATGTGAAAATCCAGGAGGGGGCGGCTCATAATATCTTTTGTCCAGCTTATGATTGCTTCCAGCTAGTTCCAGTAGACATCATTGAGAGTGTGGTTTCAAGGGAGATGGATAAACGGTATCTACAGTTTGACATTAAGGTACGAATTAGTCCTGCAACAAAGAACTTTGGAATTAAGAAATAAATCACTTGGTGTCTCTTAGATTCTTAAATTTACCATGGTCTTTGAGTAGACGTGTTCCACATACTTGTTGAGTTTGTATGATGTGTTCCTTTTACCTCAACCTTCCCTTGCCTAGATGAAGAACAGAATGGCCACTTTATTTTGTGTCTGTTTGAATAAGGCCTTCTTTTATTTTTCATTTGTAGGCTTTTGTGGAGAATAACCCAGCCATCCGCTGGTGCCCTGTGGCAAAGTGTGAGAGAGCGGTTCGCCTTTGTAGGCGTGGTCTGGTATCCTCAGACCCACTGGGATTTCCACTCCTCTCCGCTCCTGCTGTGGACTGTGGAAAGGGCCATCTCTTCTGCTGGTGGGGATCTCAGCCAACCCAGCTGGCACCTTGTTTTCATGTCTTTTTTTCTGTATTTCTGAAGTCATCCCAGTAACTATATAGGCAGTATAATACTATTAACAATTATGTTATAGGTTTATGTATATATTGTTGTTTTGGCCAGGGAGTGTCTTGGTGAAGCCCATGAACCATGTGATTGTCAGACATGGAAAATGTGGCTGAAGAAAGTCTCTGAGATGAAGCCAGAAGAACGTGAGTCTTCTGAAGATAGTCCCACCCTTCCTGTAACCAAATGTGTCATTGTTTTTGGTCTAACCATGGTTCTACATATGTAAACTCTGGCCTGATGCCTACTGTCTCATTAATGTTGTTTGCTTGCACATTTGAATCGTCACAGAACAGAATGAGCATGACTCCTAACATTGATCCTCTTTGGATAGTTGCTGGGGTGAGTGAAGCGTATGAAGATGCTGCCAATTGCCTGTGGTTGCTCAGCAACTCCAAACCGTGTGCCAACTGCAAGTCGCCTATCCAGAAAAACGAAGGCTGCAATCATATGCAGTGTGCCAAGGTGAGGGCATGCGAGAGGTGTGTCTGGAACACTGGTGTGAGGGTTACGATTATTATTATTATTATTATTATTATTATCATTATCGTCATTATTATTATTATTATTATTATTATTATTATTATTATTATTATTATTATTATTATTAACAACCTTTATTTAACCAAGAAATTCTCACTGAGATTAAAAATCTCTTTTACAAACAGCGTCTTGGCCAAGATGGGCAGCGACACGTTTAACATACAAGATTGCAGACATACAGTAAAAAGCATATAATAAAACAAATGACATGGTCAAAAAATATATAAAAACACCAATAAAAATGATGTAAACATCAAACTGAAAAACAAACTAGGGCACTGAAGTCAATTAAAATATTTACAACCCAGAGTACTTTCCCTCAAATCATTTCGGACTGCCTTAAACATATCCAGGAGGCCAAGCTCCTGAAGATAAAGGCGATTTTGCAACTCATTCCAGGAAGCAGGAGCAGCATACCTTTCCTAGTTCAGTATGGACTTTTGGCACTGTTAATAAATAACTTCCCCTACAATTATGCAAGATATATGAACACTAAAACTGCTCTCTCCTACATTGCTATTACTGCTCAAGGGGCCACAAGACTCCATTCCTCAACCTGACATTAGAAGGGTCCCATACATGGGATACTCAAGGTCTATGGATCAAATTTTGATTTAAAAGTGAGATGTGCAGACATTAAATGAGAGATTTCTGTTAGAGTAGTGGTGAATCCCTGAATGGCTGCTGGGCCCTTAACCCCCTGTCACCTGTGGAGAAACGACGGCTTTGGTTGCTTGGAAACAGGAGGCCATTTAGGAGTGAAGAGCATTGATTAGATCCCTTGCAAGATAATGCTGCTGCTTTTGTGCTTTGAATGAAGGACACACTCATGTCTGCTGGAGCGTTTGTGAAGGATCAACAGGGCCTTTGCTTGTCAAGGGAACTGTAGCATTAACTTTTAGTTTTCTCCTTGTTCATTTGTGTCTTAAATAGGTCTCTGGTACGATGGTACTTTTGGAAAAGTCTTTACACATTTAATATAAATGATGAATAAATGCACAAAGAAGTCTGTATTTTAGCTGAGTAGCTTGGTTAAACTACTTATGCTTTTAACATGTAATCTGTATGATAGATCATTACACGTTTATGATGCGCTCTCTCTCTAGTGTAAGTATGATTTCTGCTGGATCTGTCTGGAAGAGTGGAAGAAGCACAGCTCCTCCACTGGAGGATACTATCGCTGCACCCGCTATGAGGTCATCCAGCAGGTGGAGGAGCAGTCCAAGGAGATGACTGTGGAGGTATACACACACTTCTGCTTTTGGTTCTGTGTGGTTTATGCCCTGAATTAGATCCATTCAGTAGGACATCCAAAATCTGGGAGGCTTATTTGTGGTTGTAAAGTGTAATGTATTGAACCTCTAACGTTTGGGTTACATAAAAAAACCCCAGCTTGTTCCCATATTGAAATTTTGCATAAACACACACCTCCTTATGTGACTGTTAATTTATTCACATGGACAAATGATCCTTGTGTTCTTTCTTTCAACAGATAGATCTTTCTGAAATGCCCAAATAATCAGTCCTTTTAAAAAACATATTTGTTTTCCTTCCTTGAGTTAGTAATGTCATTAATCTCACTATTTGCATCCATTATCAACACAGGCAGAAAAGAAACACAAGAGTTTTCAGGAACTGGATCGCTTCATGCACTATTACACCCGATACAAGAACCATGAACACAGTTATCAAGTAAATATCTCTACTCCTGCCTGTCACATTTAACAGCCAGCTGGTTGGGTGGTTGGTGCTGAAGAAACACACTTTAATCGCTAATGTCTTATTCCCAGCTGGAGCAGCGTCTCCTCAAAACAGCCAAAGAGAAGATGGAGCAGCTGAGTAAAGCCTTCATCAGCCGTGAGTCCCAGTTAACATCTCAAGAAACACTGTGGTCTTCCCACACGTTAAGCACAGTGTGGGAACCCGCACCTGCTCCACAGTGTTTGTTATTCAGACAGTATGCTTTTGTTTGTCTGTTTGATGGTTTTGCCAGGAGAGGGCTCTCCACCTGACACCACATTTATTGAAGACAGTGTTCAAGAACTTCTCAAGACTCGGCGCATTCTTAAGTGCTCTTATCCCTATGGTTACTTTCTAGAACCCAAAAGCACAAAGAAAGAAATATTTGAACTCATGCAGGTAGTAGTTCTGAGCATCTTTTTTTCTTATGAAGAAATTTCTCTTTGTGGGAATTCTCTTTGTAAGAATTCCACCTGTCTTTGTTTTTACACAAATTATTTTTCTATCCCAAGCACGCTGGCTTCTCTCTAACTCTCTCTGGCTCTCACCTCTGTCTCTGCCTGTTCCTTCCTCTGTGCCTCCCTGTCTGCTCAGACTGATCTGGAGATGGTGACTGAGGACCTTGCACAGAAGGTGAACAGGCCTTACCTGCGCACCCCCCGACACAAGATCATCAGCGCTGCCTGTCTTGTCCAGCAGAAGAGGAGAGAGTTCCTGGCCTCGGTGGCGCGAGGCGTGGCCCCCAACGACTCACCTCGGGCATTACGCCGAAGGTCCAGCTGCCCTGCAGTGCCCACACCACAGCCTCCGACTGCTCCTTTACTTCTCTCATGAGCTGGAATAACTGAGTGAACCTGTGTGCTGAACATATGTATGCTGTACATGTCAGGATATATAATATCAGAATAGATCCCAGTATTATAACCCATTCACAACCTTTACTACGAGATATGGCATATTGAAACTATATACAGTCATATTAGGATATGGATAAACTCTTATACCTTATTAATAATCTCTTTGATCTTAATACAGTCAGGATTCTTTTTCATCCACGTTAATGTGCTCTTGGTTTTATGAAGACAGACATCTAAACATCGTTACTTTTCTGTTTCAGTTTTGCTGGTGGCACGTGGGATTGGGAGTATCTAGGATTTGCCTCTCCTGAGGTGCGTGAACTGCTCATGCGTCTGTGACCATTTCTACTGTGTAACCTGCTTGCTGCTGCGCTAACTAGGATGTGAACAACTAGCGACACTTTAGTCTTTTTTTAGTCTCTCAGTTTTTGGTACCACTGTTAGCGTGACTGGGTCATCACTCTGTGTCTGAGGAGTCGCTCAATACTGGGTGGGAGGGAACACAGGGAGAGCTATGACAATTCAGGAGATCAGCATCAGGTAGCGCAAAGAAAAAACCAAACGTTTCAGTACCTTCCAATTATTAGTCATTATATGAATTTAGCTCATTAGAAGAAAGAAAAATGCCATTCATAATGCTTTTTCAGCTAGTTTTTAATAGTTAAGAAGTAAATATTTATTAGGAATTAACATTTTCCTTTTCTTTACAGTAAATAGTGAACAATTCTGTTTTTATACCTATTTATAAATGCGTGTGTGTGTGTGCATGCGTTTGTGTGCGCATGTGTGTGTGTGGGGGGGGTCCTGGTGCAGGATTACACTGAGTTTCAGTACAGACGGAGGCACAGACAGCGGCGGAGAGGAGACATGCTCAGCCTGCACGGTCTCCATAGCAACATGCCTGAACCCAGTGACCCCAGCAGCAGTACCTTAGGTACCCTGAGCAGCTTTCGGTTTGGGCTAGACCAAATGGTTCCCCTTGTTCTGTTGAAATTAAATATGAGCTGGTGTTTTATGTCCCTAGATTCTCAAGAAGGTAACAGCTCAAGGAGATATGGTGTCACCATGGTGAGTTTAGCCCCTACATTTTAACTGGAACCTTCATAACTGAACCTCAGCTGATGTTAGTTACTGACATTAACTTTTCGCTTCATATCTGTCATGACTACTTAGTATGATTTAAGCAGTACTGTTGAGTTTGGGCCAGTTCAGTCAGACCTTTTCATAAATTTAATTTATGATTCATGAATGAAAAAATCTCATAAACCACAGCCTTTGAACTCAAAATATGTCACAGCTTATGCTTTTTTTTAACTTGCTTGTTTTTGTTTTCACAAAATCTGTGTTCCCAACAGTTGTGACAAACCAGGTTTTAAACTATTTCTGTTTATTTATTCTGTTTAAAAGCACTTTTAAAGCACCTAAAATGTGTGTAATGTGAGCTTTGTTTTCCCGTAGGCAATGGATTCTCTGGATGAAGATGACCTGAACACCTTGCTGGCTATTCAGCTGTCCCTGCAGGAGTCTGCGCTAGTCTTGGACTCAGAGTCCCAGGACGTTCTTACTACCGAGGCATCCCTGGGGGCCAGTGGCTCGTCTCTGCCCTCCAGACTAGAGACTGTTGCCCACCCTGTGGAGTGTCCCCAAGCGTCGCTCAGCAGCTCTGGGCTCTTAGAGCTGGGTGATAGCCTCATGAGGCTTGGCACCATCACTAGCCGGTATGCTCCCACTGACATAGACTCCAGCGCTGATGCCTCAGGCTCAGACCCCTCTGCCAGCGCCAACCTGCTTGGCAACATCATGGCCTGGTTCCATGACATGAACCCTCAGAGCGTTGCATTGATCCCCAATGCCTCTGTAGATGCCAGCCCCTGCACACCCCACGACTCAGATGAGGTGCAGGAGCTTCTCCTCCAGCCACAGGCAGGGGAGATTAAGGTGGGAAAACCTGACCAGAATCTTCTCTCTTTGATTAAAGAGACTGAGGAGCTGGAGGGAGCCAGCTTTTTGGAATTGGAGCGCAAAGACGGTTCAGACATACCCCAAACCACTTCAGACGTGGAGTTGTGCTACAGTGTTGAGCACCACAGCTGTGCTCTTCACAAGACCGACTGTGATCCCCAGCAAGCCGAGCTCTCCGCAGAAAGGGAGGAACAGGAGCACCTAGTCTGAATTAAGGCACATGCAGCTCCATAAACTGAGGGGTCTTAATATGGCCTAAATCTACATACAGGATCACCTATTGCAACAGCTAGAGAAATGTGTCTCATGTGGGTAAAGAATATGTGTGTGTGAACTCCAGGGGGCGGCTGATAAAACAATACTAATAATGTAAGCAGTTTAACCAGTGAGATTAATTATTTAAAAAAAAAAGAGAATGACTAAGCAAACACCACAAATGTTTAACCTTAAAGGTCTAAAAGAGGAGAAAAAATTGGCCTCTTCTAGGTGTGTGCTGTTTAACCTGTACTGGTATTACAAAGGAAAGGCACTTTATTAAAATAAAGGCAATTAAGAGGTCTATAAATGAAATTATACTTTTCTTTAAGAAAGTGAATGTTTATCCATAAGAGTTAATGCAAGATTGGTGAGTAAAGTAAAATTTAGGTCTCTTTAAGATTATAGCCAACGCACTCATGTGCTGTGATCTCATTTAATAAGGTCTTGTTTTATTTTCTCTTTCATTGCTAAACATCTTCAGCCATGAGCATGCAGACTTGGGGCAATTTGTTTAGAGACAGTTTTGCCTCAAACGGTCTGCACCTACATTCTAAACAGTGCCTCAAAGGTGTTCAGTTGATGACATTGTGCCCGCTTTTCCTCAGAGCTGGTCAAATATATTTAAGCTTGTTCTCCACTGAAATGGACGACCGCTAAAGCATTATGTAGTATAGTGTCCTGGAAGAGCATTAATGTTTACTGTTTGGCTGGGTTTTTTTTTCTTGAAACGTCACTATAGGCCCCTAGAGCTCAACGATAAAGGCTGGCCTTGCATTTGGAGATGGAAGCAGAGTAATACTTGGTTTTCTCTATATTTCTAGTCATTTGTATTATTTAGTGTGCCTTTTTTTATACCTTTTCTACTATTGATTTGTGTGACTCCACATTTAGGTTAGTGTTATTTATAGTTCCAAACTCATTTTATAGTAATGAAGTCATTTGTGTAATGAAATGGAAATATTAATTTTTGTTATTCAAAAAGGTTTCAGTCAAAATCTTTACAAAAGTGTTTTGTATCTTCATGGGCTAAGCCCATTGTAGATTATGCCATTGCTTGGATTTCTTTTATTGTAGATTGAGGATTATGTAGAAGGGTTGTACTCTGCAATGCTGAGTAAGACGTTTTCAAAGTAGAGTTGTAATGTGTGTATTGCTGAATGATTATATATAAATTGCAAGGTGCTCTGCTTTGATTCATTTCTGTGCCTAAGTTTAAATGTCATAGAAGTTACAGTTATAATTTTTCCTGGAATGGTTTTGGTGAAAGGAAAAAAAAAAAGTCTAAAGGAGAAGCGCTTATATAGGACTTTTATGGTAAGGTGGCCATTAACTATGAATCTCCATTTTCATTTTAACAGACTACACTTGATACATTCCTGATTTATAGAAAAAGAAGAAATTTTCTAATGTCTAGGCAGTTAAACCATCAGTAAAGGTTTACTCAAATTCAAGTTTATCAGGCTTTCTTGGTGTTCTTATGGTAGGTACCATATAATACTTTTACTTGATATACAGTATTCAAAGTAGGGTTGTAAGTCAAACTAGAAAGTAAAGTTTGTGAACAAACTTTGGGTTGACATGGTATGGCTACTGATTAACCAAGTTTGATAGCTATAACTTGAAAATTGCTGGAGTTATAAAACAAATGGGAGGACGGGGGTAATGAACGAAAGGATAGAAGGGGTGGATAGACAGACGGCATTTAGTATGAAGTGCATTTTCTGTTTGGGTCCAGTGCAGCATATTTAGTTCTATCTATAGGAGATATAAAATCAGTGGATTCATATGGAAGGACGGCGGGGCGAACAAAAGGATAGAGGGGATAGATCCAATAGTTCAGTTAGTATGGCAAATTTAGTTTAATCTTTGCAGCTGGAGTTATAAAATCTTTGGGAAGAAGTGGTCGGATAGAGGAATGAAAGAAGCGAGGGCTCACTCTGAAAGCACAAGTTAACCAATCGGGTATAGGACGGAGGTTTCTAGAAGGTTTCTAGGATTGGTGATTCCGTCTCAAAAGCTGTGGAAAAAATAGCCGTCCTAAATTTAGAGTGGAATAATAATAAGAAGAAAAACAATAAGTTGGTTTTGTCATGCCAACTCGATGATTCTGCAATTGTATTATTTTTTGGTTTAGCTATATAATTCTACACTGGCGTCTGCTAACGTAAAATAAAATGCTACTTTTATTTTGAAACACGGTTTCCGGGTTGCCTAACGCGACTAACGAAGATTGCATGCAATATGATGGAGGTAGTATGTGTTGACATGGTTTGATGGTCAAGTATTTGTACTTCGATAACATTTTTTTATGAATACGTTTGTTGGTTAATCTCATTTGCAGTAGATTTTACTAGCATCAAGTTGCGTTCATTTATCAAGCAAACCTCTCTGTAGGACTGGAACGCTTAACACTTGTTCGCTGGCTAGTAAGCAAGCTAGCATTAATAGCTTGTTCTAAAGATGCCGCTGGGTTTAAAGCCATGCTGTTCTGTCTGCAAAACAAACTCGTCGTCGATGTGGAAAAAAGGAATCCAAGGAGAAATCCTCTGTAACAACTGTACAGCTAAAAGCAGTGTCACAGGAGGACCAGGACTGTCGGCGGCTTCCAATACGCAGCAGAATAATGGCGGGGGGAAGCAGGTTTGAAAATACTTTGTTTTACGACAAGGCTTTGTCGAAAATGAATAATTACTGGTACTGTTGTTGAAAAAGCAATGTTTGAACTGTTCTTCTGTAGTTGATGGTTGCATGATGATGCTGCATTTCGATTATAGTCCAAACAAGAGATCCACAGACGGTCGGCACGATTAAGAAGCACAAAGTACAAGGCGCCTGCATCTGAGAAGAAAGTCTCGACCAAAGGGAAAGGAAGGCGGCACATTTTTAAACTAAAAAATGTAAGCGTTGTCCATATAGAAACACTTTGTAATTTCGTCCCTGTCATTTCTTCGAGTTTAGACAAAGTTAGTGATTGTGCTTTCTTCCCGTAGCCTATCAAAGCTCCGGAGTCTGTGTCGACAATCATCACATCGGAGTCGATCTTCTATAAGGTAGACTCTTAATGCACTGTAATAAACTTAAGGAAAATTCCAGTTCACTTACTCAGCTTCTCTTTCTCTTCCGTCAGGGTGTTTATTATCAAATAGGGGATGTCGTAAAAGTTATAGACGAAGAGGATGGTAAACCTTATTTTGCACAGATTCGTGGTTTTGTTCAGGACCAGTACTGTGAGAAGAGCGCTGCGTTAACCTGGCTAATCCCTACACAGTCTAGCCCGAGGGATCAGTTTGATCCAGGCACTTACATAGTTGGTACGTCACTACTTTATTCTTGTTCAGTCACGTTTGATTGTCATGTCTAATGAACATACTTAAAAAATAACATTATTATATTTTGCTTGGCTAGGTCCAGAAGAGGATTTGCCCAGGAAAATGGAATTCCTTGAATTTGTGTGCCATGCTCCATCAGAATACTTCAAGTCAAAAAGCTGGCCTTTTCCAACAATACCTATTCGTCCAGAGAAAGGCTACATTTGGACCCATATTGGACCTACACCTGCTGTTGCAATCAAAGAAAGTGTTGGCTGTAATTAACAGTAGTTCAACTGCATATACTGAGACCAAGATTTAACTGTTGAATTGTGGCAAAAGGTTCTAACATATTTTGATGTTCCTTTGTTGGTAGCCTAGTGTGGTAGACTTCTCCATGGTTCCTGTGAGAGTATTGCTAGTCTGGGCAGTTGAATACATCAACTTTGAAATCTGCCATCACATCTTTTTTTGAACTACTAAGCTAACTACAAACACTTTTGAAGTATGCCAACATTTTGGGAAGAGATTGCTAAGAACCTTATTTGGTCAAACACACAACATCTTTGTTGTTTGTTCAGCACTTATCTACATTGAGAGTGGAATGAACTTATCTACACCTGGACAGATGTGTTATGGAAGTCCTCATCATTAAACCACCACAAGGCACAACTGAGAAGAGTCCTAACAGAATAAAAGACCTGGAAGGGTGGGGTATTTGTTTTTGTCGTGTGCCCCCACCCCCCCTTTTTTTTTCTTGAGAAAATTGTAGAACAGGATGGCAAATATTTATAAATGTCTCAAATATTTTGAGCCATTAGATTGAAAATAAAGGGATTTTTGAGAAATAACAATACTTTTCCAAGTCAGTCCTACAAACCTGTCAGACTCCATGTATTTTTGCCCTATCATAGCTCTCACAAACTTGTTCCAGGCATTCAGGATTCTTGATTTCTTTAATCAGACATGGGGAGCTGAGATGGATAAAAAATGTGAATCACTGGTGTCCCTGAGGTCTTGCTAAGGAAACTATGGTTTCCTTAGTTCTTATCTGTCTTGGCTGTATTTTGTTCTCTGTGTTTGGTTGTGGATGCTGACAGCTGTCGGAGACGGTTCTGCACCATGACTGAAGTAAACATGTGAGACGTGTCTACTGACGAATCTATGACTTTAGCCTGAAACATCAAAAGCAAATGTATAGCTACTGTCCACAGGTTTTCTTGTAGTGGAACAAAGTTGAATTTTTCAGAGCTGTTCCCGGTGCTCTTAATGTCTGCACTGGGCAATAGCTTCTTACCTTCTCCAGTGTGATGAGGGTGGACAGTATATCACCAGAGCGGCCCATAGCAATCTCGTTGTTCAGTAAGTCTTCCTGCAGGGAAGAAGCCATCTGATTGCGCATGATTGCCTCTTTTTCCTTCTCTCTGTTATATGGCAGGCTATGGACCTTGTCTACAGTTCTGGATCAAGATATCACCGTCAACACAATGCTTCATTCATTCTATAATACACGTGACAGATCTTGTAATAGCCTTTGACAGATCATGGTTCATCCAAGACAGCTGCCTCAAGCAGTTATGAGAGGATTATATATAAAATTTAATTTCTTAGCTGTGGAAACGTACGCCTGTAGCTCTTGAATAGTCTTCACACAGGCGTTCTCATTCTTTCCAATAGCTGCTGTGACTAAGGCGATCTGCTCAAAAATATCCACTGTGAGGTTATCTAGGCAGGTATCTGTCCAGTTTTTCTGCTGCCTAGTCATGTTGGTTTTGGCAGCTACTTCTTCCACATGGATGATATTCCGATCTTTGAATAAGCAATTATCTTCTGATATTGGCTGGGGAAATAACATTGGTTTTGTTGAAAACATGGGCAAAGCTCATTTTACACATACACAATATATATTCAGTCAAAATGGATGATTACAACTCAGAAAGGAAAGGCATGTACAAGACATGCCTGGTCGCAGTCTGTTATTGCTGTTTCCAGATTTGTGGCAACGGCCGCAATAAGAAGGTTTGCAAAGAAGAAGGCGCCGCCAGTGATGAAGATGATGAAGTACAGGGAACTGGCATACAAAAGTCCTTCACTATGGTAAATAAGACAAAGCTGCACTAAGAATAGGAATTATAGAGGTCAGATACAAATCATTTCTCTAATAAACACAAGCATGTGCCAAAATGGGCAGTGAACTGGTAATCTTGGAGTAGAAACCTTTATTTATTTGGTTAAACCAGAAAGAAAAACATTGTATACTTTTTAAATTCTTGGTTGATATCTGCCCAGCCATCTTGTGTAATGCAGATAAAAAGAGTGTAGACCGTTGACATCAGATTGCCAAAAACTGATGGGACAGCAGTACTGAAGAGCGTGGTTCCAATCACTGCAAACATCTGGACAAAGGTCAGATATAAGAATGGCTCCATTCATATTTATATATAGATTATAGCAAGCAAAAATGACAAAGGCATAAATATGGTGACATTATTATAAGTTATGAATTACAGTATTGTATTGAAACAAGTGCATGAAACACAAGTAGCACTTATATATATATGAGGGTCATACCAGCATGAAGAAACCAAGGCTGATGAAGATGCTTGACATGTCAGGGAGAGACTGTATGATGGCCTGTATTATTATGGAAAATCCTGGCAAGATTGCAAACACCCTAACACTACGAATCACTTGCAAAATGCTGCAGGGGGGAGATTGAAAGTTATTTAGCTTTGGTTTACTGGCAATTATTTGTATATGGAAACAAGATATGTTAAGTCATAATGAATCACTTTTCACATACTCAGTATTTAATTAGATGAAGCTTATCTGTGGCAGTAAATGGAACAAATTCAGATGCATTGCACCACATGAATTTAGCTTTATATGTACATATGCAAATGTTTGCATTTATTTCTAGTGTATATTATTTATGCTTTTTATTTCCACATTTACATTCATGGCATTTAGCAGATGCTCTTATCCAGAGAGATGTACAAACATGCTTTGTTATTGAGTCACAGAATGCATCCTAGCCAGTAAGCAGGATAGAGTTCAATAGACATTTGAACTAGATAACTGCTAAAATGCAAGAATTGCACTGGTCCTAGTATAAGTTCCATTAAACAGTAACAAAACAGTAACAAAGACTAACAAACAAGTGCTTGAATTTGAGTTACTCTGCATTGGTGGAAAAATAAAAGTACCGCATCAATGGTCATTGAGATATTCTACAAATAGATGAGTCTTTAGTCTGGAACTAGTTTGGAACCAATTGACCTTTTAATGGTTCTCAGACAGTGGCTGATTTAATGAGATTTTATACCAGATTGGCTATAGTGACTCTTAGCAGACTTTCTAAACTTGATATATTACCAATTTTCCATTTGTAGTTACCTTTTTAAAAACTTTTTTGTTTTTATGAGACATGTTTATAAATGTTTATAGATGACATTTACCTAGATCTTTAAAATATAATAGCATACCTAATAATTTTAGTTTCTTCATGGGAAAAGATTACAGTCATTGTAGTCACAGCCAAGGTGAGCATGAAGTCCAGAATGTTCCAACCATTCTGCAAATACAAAGTAACAAATAAAACAATGTGACAGATAAATATAGCTCTAGCCAACAATGTGGAGTAGTTTAGTTCCAGGAAATGGGTAAAAACTGTACCTTCCAGAAAATGCTAAATCCGTAAAACCACTTGAGTAGAATCTCCAAAATAAAGACGGCAAGAGCAGTGTGTTCACACACAAAGATCACAGTATTGTATTTCTGAAATTTGAAGAAAATTAAATATCTGCCAGTACACCATCAAAGGCCCCAAAAACAATATTATAATATATAATATAATCCAACTGGTGGCCATATCTGTTTCCTTACACTTGGGCAGTATGTAGAAGGTTAACAGCAAGGCTGTTTCAGTGATAATGGGGGCACTTGGGGCTGTGAACAGATCCCAAGTATGACAACATCAACTCAAACTCCCTTTGAGCAAGAAAAGTGTCAAGAAAAAGATATGACTTTTGTTTGTGTATATATTGTAGTGAAGCACTCTGCTTGCACAGCTGATGAAGGACCTGTCTAAAACATCCTACATTTTTCTACAGAGGTAAGATATCTCTACTGTATTACTACAGTACACTGCAATTATTCACTTGGAATCAATACGTGCTGCTCAAATAAATAAATAAATAAAAGGAACACTCAGTCGCACTTCTGTGAAGTCAACCTGTCCAGGTTGAAGCAACACTGATTGTCTCTAGGCTTAAAAATATGACGATGGACTACAAGGACTACAATCTTTTCCCAGGTAAGCAAGCAATGGTTGTCATTAGGGTGTTAATTGTAAGCATGCAATGGTTGTCATTAGGGTGTTAGGATTCCAAATCCAGACCTCCGTGGGATATTCATTTTGATTTACATTGATCATTTTCATTATTTTGTTCTCAGTGCATTCTACTTTGTAATGAATAATGATTTTTAACTGGAATATTTCATTCATTGAGATCTAAGATGTGTTATTTTAGTGTTCCCTTTATTTTTTTAGCAGTGTATATACACAAACCATTCTCACCGTAGCAATATCTGGGTAAGTCTGGAAGGCAATGATGAAGCAGTTACTAACAACCACAGTTATGATGAAGAATTTGAACACCACGTGTTCCAGCAGAGCGCACACAAGAACTTGGGAGTCATAATCCATAGCTTTTGTGTCATCCTACATGTCAGAAGAGTAGAGTACCTACTATCAACCATTCAGCTCTAAAGATGTTTAATAATGCTGTAGTTGATGATTGACATTTTCACACTTTTTACTGGTTTCCTACTTTTTGTTGGGTGTCTTCACTGTGCATTAATTCCGGACCTTCATTCTCTTGCCATGCTGACCTCTGTTTTCCACTGCCCTCCGATAGTCTCTGCCACACATAAGTTAATAAATAAATATAATGGTAATACAAACTACAATAAAACTTTTTCTACAAATTTACAAACTAACACCTTAATGACAACCATTGGTTGCTTACCTGGGAAAAGATTGAGCATTCCTTGTAGTCCATTGTCATATTTTTAGGCCTAGAGACAGTAGAAGATGTTGCTGAGTAACACAGCACTGTAAAACTGTAATTTTATGTGCTAGCATTAACAGGGGAAATAATTTATGTAAATATTAGTATGTCAATGCTTATTCTGTGCTCTTATATAAAAAAGCAAGAGCTTGTTTAGATTTTGTTTAGATTCTGTTAAGATTTTTCTTATTATAACATTTTTCTTCTTATTCTACCTAAAAACGGAACAAACTGTAAGACCTAGAGATATAAAAATATGGTCAGTAGGTAATAATCACTCCTGCTACTTGGGTAAGCAAAATGAGAATTATAGGCCTAAAGAGGGCACTATAGCAAAGCAAAATGCACTGAGGTAGGTAACTCCTACCACATGACACCAAGAAACAAAATGCTAGCAGATTTTGATGCCTTGGCTCAAGTAAAACAAAAAAAGGTCAACAGAACCACTCACTTGGAGTTATTGATAACTTTGTATAATATACCAACCTTACTTTTGCAAATCAGAGTCTGAACATCAGTCATCAAAATCAGTCAAATTTGTCCTATGTAGACTTGCGCTACTGAATATATATACTCAGTAGCGCAAGTCTACATAAAAGTCTACATAAAAGAATCAATGACCGCGTCCATCATGAAAGGGAGAGGTGCTGTACCTTCGAACTGCAGAAGTAAAATCCTAGTCATAACCCTAACCCTGGCCTCGAATATTAGCTACTGGACAGTATGAAAAGATCCAAATAGAATATTACCTATTCAGTCCTCTTCTCCAGTAATAATTAAGTATGGTACATTTTGGACAACGTGAATTAACCTGGTGGCTTAAAACTATTCATTATACCGTGTGAATTATGAATACATTTCTTTTTGAAGAATACTAAATACAAGTATCCACGTGTATATTTGCGCTACTGCGATCATTCATGTTAAATCTTGTTAAATCTATGTGCACTTACCCTTACCTTTCATTTTTACCAATAAAAAATTAGAGGCAGCGGCAGAGCTTGAAACTCTGTGACGCCACAATCCCTCACTATGGCGTTACCATTTTAAGAAGCTGTGAAATTCATAGCGTTTTGCACTTGGGTGCGAAGTCACTAATGAACAAATACTTTCTTAAAGTCATGGGCGGTGCAACGACGGAAATCAACAACATACTAGTGTTGGGCAAAGTGAGGCTTGTGAAACAATAAAAGTAGTTGCCGTATCTTACTGCTCTATGAAACAATAACTCAGATGAGCGTTGACAATTTAAAACTATTAATATTGTGGGTTATACCAGACTATCGACACAAATGCTCAATAAATGTTTTGCAGAATACAAGAAAATATATTTTCTTGTATCACAATACAAGAAAAAAGAAACAAAAGCTTTCAAATGGTCTTGCAACAATATGGGACTGTAAGGAAAGAGTTTCAAAATATTTTTATGTGAGGCTGTTTCCATTGCTTGGCATTTCAGTTTCAGTGTAAGATATGACATTCATAATCGACGAGAGGCTGCTAGAAACACATGGGTTTGGGCGGTTTGAGTGTACTTTGTAGTCTTGTGTAAGCCCTTTAATGTGCTTGTTTGTGGAACGTATTCATTCTCTAGTGGAATTAAGTGTTAGTGAATGTAGTTAATTATGCCTATGGAAAATGTCTTTTGTTTTATATCAAGATTTTTTAGTTGTTCTGCTGTTTTTGGGCTGAATCGGTTTCTTCTTCTTTTTATTATCAATCAATCAATCAATTAATTAATTAATTGGTTTTACAAATTACCTCAGGAGCCTGTCAATCAGTATGTTCCATCACTACCCTTATATTTGGCCTATCACTCACTAAAACGCACAATCGCTGTACCAATCGCTGTTGTCTCAAAATCTCTCCCCTTTCAAAAACCTCTCGAACCAGGGATGGGTTTGACTTTTAAGTATTATGCAAGTTCGCGGTGCAGACAGATGTGTGATCAGGTTTGTTTTACTATCAATAAAGCGTAGGAACTGCAGGTAAGTCCTTTTAGGGTGAAACGCACTGAACGGTTGCCTAACTATAGTCACGTGACATGGGCGTTTCCGGAGCGCAGTTTCTAAACATCTGCGCTTTGGAATCGCAATATCGAGCGTCCCATCCCTACAAAATACTTCATGTTGTGCAATGAACAGTTTAAATCCAGTCAACAGAAAAATCTAGTTTTCGAAAATTGGTTTTGTTTTGCCCTCCCGTAGCATACAAAAATATTCTAAATAGTACACGTTTTGTACTACAAACATTTTTCTCCAAAATTTGATCTAAGTTATGAAGCTGGTAAAGTCGAAAAATCTAATTTGATGGTTAACGCTGCTGCTCATTAAATTGACGACATGACCCATTCAGCAAAGGAAAATTCGCTCAAACCCCCCCCCCCCCTTACTCGTGGACTTGACGTCGATAGTTCTGAGGGCTGTCTAATTGAAACAGTGTCTGGCTGTATGGAGGACATCTGTCGGCCCACCTCACCTCTGAGACCCCACCCCCCTCAGTTACAAATACAGGAAATGATGTAATTGTTAAAGACGGACTTATAGATGCTTGTCTCATATGTATCTAGTGTTTTAGGTGCAGACTCATGCAATGATGTATTTGACATCTGTTGTATAAGGGTAGCTATCTCTGAGCAACTTTTCCCAGAGCTTCCTATGTCTTCCATTCAAACTTTTTTCTACACACATTTTTGCTTGTCTTGGGGCTCTGTTCAATTGCTATCCAGTGCAGTATAGATGGAGGACTGGGGATTTGTGGTTTCCATGTGTATTCCTTTCAGTCTGCATCTCATTCACATATCTTGTAATTTGTCTGTAAGACTACAACAGTAAAAACTGCAGTAAACTTAAAATGTTTTCAGCACATTATCTAATGCTTGATGAGCTTACTTAAAAAAAACCCCATTTCATTTTCTATCTCAGACTCAACTAGTTTGTACTGACCTTTATCACTTAATGGCTTTCTTATGAGTGTCTGCAAAAATATATATAGGTACGGGAACAGTAAAAGACCACAATAAAACAGTGATGTGTAATATTCTTTATAAGACCATTTGTTTAGATGATGCTATAATGACAAGTTGCTAAGCAGTTTAACAGCAGCTTACATTTATTACTTACCACAAGCTGCTAAGAAGCAAATCTGATGAGCTGACCAGTCCAAACTGGTTTAATTTGATATTTTGTGGTGAGTCAATCATGTGGTGGCCACAGACATTGTCTATTTTGTACCTGTCTATTAAGTGGGCATAACCTCTGCCACATGCCACAGCTGTTCCATCTCATGTGACAAAATTAAAGTTTTAAATAATGTTCTTGCCACCGTTTAATGTGATTTAACTTCTGATGTATATGTTTGATTTATGCTCTTTCATTTCCAGAAAACAGACTTGGAACAATTAATTAATAATATACAATGACAAGGTTAAAAATGTGAAAATCTGTTGTTAACGTGCGAATTGGCCATAACTGTTTTGTGGGGTTGGTGTATAAATGAACATGTCAACAAGTTGAAAGGTACAAATTCAACCCTTTTTTCCTAAAGTGAAACAAGCTAAGGTGGGTTTTTTTAGACACCATTTTGAGAACGACGGTAATGTAGGAAATGCATTGTCCAAGTGTTTGAGAGGTTTTTGTCATCCATTATATACTGAAGAAGTAGAACTCGAGAGTAAGTGTTGTGATTATCATGGCCTCAAGTGTTCTGCTGCTTCTATACAGCAGTTTTGCAAAGTAAAGAAAAACAGTACAAAGGAATGGACAACAGAGAAGCCCCAGAACGTTTCTTCCATCAAAGTAGCATTCATTTTGAAGTTGCTTCATTTTATGGTAGCCAAATGATGGTGAAATGCCTATGCTGTTATCAGACATAATGGAACAAATAGATTTTTTTTTTAACCAAACAGAAACAAATGTATAATATAATGGTATATAATAATTGTATACTAGTTATGTAAAATATTTTTTAAAATGTTTATGATTACGAGTTCAGGGAGAAAGATACTGAATATGTAAAAATGTCTAGGTGATTAGCTGCATCCTCTCATCACTGTTGGAGATGTCTTTAATCATTTGATCGTAAATCTTGATCCTAATGAACAGTTCTGAGCACTTTTAATGTTGCACTTTAGGTGTACACTTATGAATCCTTAAATGAGTAGTCATTTGTCACTTTAAGTTTAAAATAAACATCTTAATTGAAGTAGTTTTTCCTTTTATTTTTAAAGAAACGTAGTTCTATAACATGCCTTATAATTGTTAGAATGCTAGTCTAAGTAGAAACCTTTTTTTGGTTTAACAAACTAACTAGCACATAGTTTTAAGTTCGATTTTCTAACAAACATGCTGATTTCTATATAATAGGATGTTGTTTGTGGACTCACTCCTTGCCCTTTCTTCTGTATCATTGAGTGCTAGTGTGATGATCCAGGCAAACACAATATACAAATGTACCCTTATGAAGAAACAAACCAGAAAATCAGTTACTTTGCCTGGAAGAGGTCTGCTTGGACTTACCCCTGGAGCCAGGCTTGGGAGTAGCGTTCATTGGCAGGCACCCGATGACCTGGGAGCCCATGTAAACTTGTTGGGCTCAGCCTTAAGAGGCAACATAGGAAGACCTTGCGAGTCCACCACCCACAAGGGTTAAAGTATGGTTGTGGTGCATTGCCTGTCAGGCAGCGAGCAAGGGTGGAAGGGCCTTTCATATTACAGACCTTGGCACCAGATACTGGCATTTGGTATATGTAATGTAACCTCATTATATTGAACTAGGTTTGTTAAATATAGATGATTTTGCAGTGAAGGGTGTTTTGTTGTTGGGGTTCATTGCTCACTGCTGACTCCATAAGCCACAAATCAACATTCCATCATCTTTGCTTGGTTACGGACTGGTTGTGAAGCAAGTTTGCCATTTTGGTTTTAAGGAACAACTTATTGCACCACATGTCTCACCCCCCATGTTGCTGCTTGTGTTCAGGTTGTGTATCTGTTGGCTTGCATGTGAGGTTGAGAGATACACGCTAGATTTAACTGGGCTCACCTGTATACAGGGTGTAGACTTTTTGACAGGCAATGGTCTCTATCCTACTCAGGAGTTGCCCACAGGGTGAGGTACTAGGCAGGGGCGGGCATACTGAATCTGTATAGTTCCTGGTTGGTGACTACACAGACTGAGTTTGTCCCAGTAGCCAAGAGAGTCACCTCAATACAACTTTATGTATAATGAACACGTTTGAATATAGTGTTGCTCATAAATGTACTTGGTAATAGAGCATCTTGGGCTAAAGTTCAATGACTCAGTTTATGGTTTGTCATCTGACTTGAGGCTGTATGTTTTGGACACTCAGGTCCTGAACAGAGGTTCTGAGCTGTGGGCTGATCACCATGTGGATCAGCTGGTGTTGAAAACTAATGGACAAACTTGGTAGGCCTAAACATGTAGTATGGGTCTGAGAAAGACTGGAATTCCCACATCCAAGAGAACATCTTGCTTATTCTGGAGGATGTAAGGGACATGGAACCTGAGTGGACCCTGTTTAAAACTTCCATTGTGGAAGCAGCAGCACACAGCTGTGGCCAAATGCTTGTCGGTGCCTGTTATGACAGCAACCCAAGAATCCAGTGGTGGATGCCAACAGTGAAGGATGCTGTCAGGCAAAAGAAGGGTTTGGCTGACTCATACAACTCCAGATTCATCTGAAGGGTACCAGCAGCATTACTCTTTTAATCTAATAATAATCACAATGGTAGCAAGGATAACAGTCTATCTAGGCTAGCTATTTTAGCTAAGTTACCTTAGGTTGCACTGTTTGTCTTGTGTTCCTTGAAAAGCCATGTTATCTTACCAAAAGGAGTACAAAGGCTAGATAACTAGCTAACTACCTCTCGAAACAGTCGTGTAGCTGTAGTTTTGACTCAAGTTAAATACCCACATTACTTAGCTAAGTAGCTAGCTAGCTATTTGTCTCAACACTTGACTAGATAAGTTAGCTAATTCGTTAAGTAGCTGTCCAACTGTAAAATATAGCACCGCTAAAATTAATAAGGCTTTTACACAACAGTGTAACAACGAACCAGATGTACATACATTTTGTAGGAAACAACCTCCTGGTGGCAACCGGAAAATGTATTACATCAATATATGGAATCAAACTGAAATCTTTAATAGATTTTTGTGTTTGTACACAGAGATGTTTTGGGGACGAAGTTTAACTTGGTGGAAGGAGAGTTAGCATAGTTGTGTCAAGTGTAGGAATAAACATTATATATATTATATTAATCATCTGGATACTTTTATTGAATGGTACGTCAGCAAAAGTGGTCGCCAACCAATGTATAGATAGGTCACTCTGCCAGATCTCCCTTGTTTTATCATTCGTATGAAAATGGTGAAATTTATAATAAATTTATAAATAAATATTTTTACACACATTTGTAGGGAATTTGTGGGGTTCCTCCTACAAATTCAGAAGCATGCACAGATACATACATATGTACATACATACATACTCTTGCACACACACACGGAACGCAAATTACACTGCAAAGTAAAAAAAAAAACAATTACAATTTTTCAATTTAATTTGCGACTTATTTTGCAACGGACTTTATATCATTCTTTTTTTCTTTTTCATTTATGACAAAGCCATGCAAATCGAATATAAGTAGTAATATGACTAATTTAACAAGACAAGTTCACTGTAGTCCATTTTCAAAATAAATTTAATAAACTTTAGTATGTTTCAGTGCCTAACAGGTGCTTACATTAAACGAAGCAAGAAAATGTCAGTCGACTGTTAGCCGTTGTAATTTTACGTTTCTGACGTTACCTTTCTTAGAATGCAAACCGTTCATACAATAACATCTTAAGGGACCAAGTAAACATAAGGTTATTTCTGTTGTTCAGCAAGCACTACATCCACAATTTCATGCTAACATAACATTGTTTAAAATTGCATGTACACGTAACTTTAAGATGCTGTAGTATTGAGACAATAGTAACTGTAATGCATCTAAACAATAGAATTAGTACCGTTAATTAGTACCACAGGAATTAATAAAGCGATATGTCCATCCAACAATATTAACAATTTATAATGAATGTAGACTAATAGCTATACAGAAAACGATTAAAGTTAATTTTCTATTATCAGTCTCTCTTGTCACAATAGTAATATAATAATCTGTTCAGAGAGTGAAATGTTGCTTAATACCCTAAACAGACGCGCTACTGAAGAATAGTTTTGTTGCTAAATAACCAATGGCCGTAAGGAGGCGCGCCCATCGCGAAAGGGAGGGTGGGAGCTCTTGTAACCTTCGGTTTGCGTTTCTTCCTCAAAGAAAACATCCTAGTCGAACATTCCCACAGAGGATTCTACAAAACTTTCCTCTGGCCTCGAATATTATCTACTGGACAATATGGATAGACCCAAATGGAATATTACCTATTCAATCCTGTTCCCCCAGTCATGGCAAAGAAGAGCTTTCGGTTTTTACTTAAATGATAATTAAGTACTATAAATTAAAAAAAACGGGACGACATGGGAAAATTACAATCTAAACACGGTAAGATATTTGCTTCCTTTTCGTCGAAAAAAAGGTGTTAGGATACGGCCTTGTGAGAGCCTAAAGAAATGTTATGTGTCTCCCAATTAAGCCTATTTTCTGTTATTTTTAGCATGTAAACGCAGGGAGAATCCAGAGGGTAAGTGAGGCGTTGCATTACAGTGAACATAATTGGAGATTGATGCTGGCGTAATTTGTATTTGAATTGCTTTGTGGATATTTTGTTGTTTTAGGTGGCACGTGCGCAACGAGCGCTCCTATATTGCAGAGGGAGTTGGCTGACCATTGCGAGTCTCAAAGAATCAGACACAAGCAGGTACGGAGTACCCCAGACATTTAGTCATAAATGTGATGTGTTACATTTTCTCTAGGCTATTATGTTGTGATATCTAACAATATAATGTAATATTATGTAATATAATATTAAATAACCGCTCGATTTTAAAATACAAAAATAGTCAAATGAATATATTAGTTTATTTTTATTGCAACTTTTCTCAAATTGGAAGCTGTGGTACATTTAGAGGTGTCGCATCATAGCACTTGTTCGAAGTCTCTTCTTCATCGTAGACACCGAAACACACTGACGGATGAATAGCCTACTGCAAAATCTAGGTAGTACAGTTTAGATATCATGGTATATTTTGGGGATATACCTTAGAATAATAGTACCTCTAATGCAATTAATGTTTTATGCATATTACTTGAACTGCAATGGATAACTCCATTGCAGTGGATATCACTATCTGTTGTTCCCTGGTGCAAAAGCATGATATGCCTATAAGACAGGGTCCAAAGTAGAAAAGTGTGTGTGTGTGTGTGTGTTTATGACTCTTATATGCTGTAGTATTGCTGTATGCTTATATGCTGTAGCAGTGGTTTGTAGTGTATATCACATGTTCTGGTTTGTGAAAGTCAGTCAATTATTGATACAATTTCCTTTTGGTCATACAAGAAACTTTTCAGACAACTTTCAATTCATTGTGCATGGCAGCATTTGACCCTTTCATGTAGACATGCCATCTAGCATTACAATTTTGCTCCACATTTGACAATATGTAACTTAACAATTTCTACTAATGAATCAAATACCGTTCAGTATCAGGTTTCCAACTAAATTCATTTCTCTTGGGGCTTAACTATGTACAGACCAGCTAAACACTTTAATGATGTTTGGGAAGAGTGCTCTTTCCTCCCTCTATGCTTCTCATTCCCTCAGTAGAGCCTGGAACCTTCCTCACAGTGTGAAATGCATATGGTTGGCAGCCAGAAGAGCAGGGTCTTTGAGCACAGCCCCACCGCACATCTGGTACTAGTTTTGAAAACAGAGAGGGGCTGTCCTGGGAAAATTGGGGGGGAAGTGGTTGGAGGAGGAGGAAAGAGGTGCAGTTAGTGGGAGGAGTGGCGCAGCAGAGGGTTGTGGGAGGTGACTCACGAAATGGAGATGATTGGACTTGGAGAGAAGGGATGATGGACCCGAGGTTGATGGGAATTCCTCCTGCCTCAGCTCATCTCACCAAGTTCCTGTCTTGTCGATTTGACGTGGTTGATGTGTATGGATTAAGACTGGGAGAACGTCTGATGTCAACAAGCCACTAACCAGGTTATAAGAACGTAGGATATAGCATTATACCAGGAGAGGAATGTCTTTGGATATAGAGCAGAATATCAGTAAATATCAGTATACTTTAAAATGATTTGCAGTGCACTCAGCATATGACAATTCATGCTACATTTGGAAAGCTTTAATTTTTGTGGTTTTCCATTTTTCATGTCATCCAGATATGTTGGCTTTTTGAGGTGGACTAGGAGCCATAGTTTTTTTTAAGTGGGTGTGCAACCACTTGCATTTTGGTAATCCCATATAATTAAATTGTGATTTTATGATATACAAGGTAATGAATAATTACATAATTCTGATTGACAAGATATGAGCGGTGTACTATAACAAAAAATGTGAGTTTTTAATGTTGAGTTTGCTATTGAATTCAGTACATTAAAACACCAGTCAGTGCAATTTGCAAACCAGTTTACTAAAAAAACGGAACAAACAGAGCAAGAGTGGAGCTCAGAATACCTTAGAAACATACCAGTTCTGATCTGTTTTTTCAGTTTAACTAAATGCTTAATTTTTTCCACTGTTCCATGGTTGTACTGCATATTCAAAGCCACCCTTATCGGAAATCAAATTAGCTATCAGATGTTAAAATAAAGTTGATTGCTGTGCTTCTTAGTAGATTATGATCATTAGAATCATTTAAGAATCATTGCTCCTGAGTAAATAAATGAAATGCTGTCAGTAATAACCTGTATCTGTAAGCCTTGTTTGGTCCACTTCTTTACATACAGTGTGTTTTCTAAAAATGTTAGTCTAACGAGTTTTGTGTCAATGGAAGAGGAGATGAGCAGGGGTGGTTGCTGCATGCTCTGACTCTAATTACAACACTGCTCTTTTGTGCCAGCATCCTGTAGCTTGAATCATAAAGCCAAGGACACTTTAAAGGGCTGGGCCACGGGGCTCAAAGCGACCAGTGTTTGCTTGGAGAGGCTGGAAGAATCCCCTCTTTCACCCTTTTTCCGCTCCCAGCCACACTTCAAAGGCCAGGGGGAGGGGAGCGTGTGGTCCAGCCAGTGAGCCATGACTCTGCCTCGCTGGGAGAGAGCCTGGAGGTGACCGTAACGAGTTTACTCAAATGCTTCAAAAAATAAGCAGCAGGCACAGAGGATAGTACCCAAATCAGGCACATGCTTGCCCTAGAGCTTAGAGCCACTAGAGTAGACACACTAGGCTGTTAACCCAAATAGTCTGTCTCAGATTCTTTTCTTGTCAGCAAAAAGGACCTTTGCAATTCTTCAGAATTTTTTTTTCTAAATTGAAGCAGGAATCGGATATAACTGTAGCTACTGAGCTCTTGGGGAAACAAAAGTCTGAACATCTGTAGCAATGACTACCTCACATAACTGAAACAGTCTGGCCCATTTTGAAAGAAAGAGTGTCTGTATATTATAAAGAGTGTTTATGGAACATGGAATGGTTGTTTCGTGACTGAATTAAAAGAAAAAACAGCTTTATTGGTTTGTGCTGTATTACCACCATAGATCAAAGTCAAAACAATTGTACCAGTGTCCTTATTTCCAAGCATCTTTCAATGCTCAGAAGTGTCCAATCAACACTTCTATAAAGTAATTTGACTCACACTGAAGTTGTGACCCTCACTAAATGGAATAACAGTGGCTCCTTTCATCACCAAACCTGTTTGCTTTGACAGACCTGGAGAATTCTGGCATAAAATACAATGTCCATGGCTTATGGTTAATGTTTGGGCAACTACAAAAAATTTTAAATGCGTAAGACTGTTTAAGTTCTGTTTAACAATTAAAGGCTGCATTTTAATATGGAATCGGTTTGTTATAATCAAATAATCCTGGCTAAAGGAGAGGAGGAGAAGCATTAATACTGCCTACCTTATGGTGATTTATGTTTGTGACTTTTACTTGCCTGAACATGGCAAGATTAGATGGAGTTGTGTGGGAGTTTAGTGCATGACCATAAAAGATAAAATCAGGCAAGTCTAATCTCAACTCCAGACAGTATCAAGCACTTTAGTACCTTGGCTTGGGCCTTGACTGTATGCTAACCTGTCTTGATGATGCAATGACATGGTGCCCGCCCCGCCCATCTCCACTGCCCCCCACCTCTCTTGTCATGTAATAAGGCTCCCGTCCAGGTGTTTGGTGACAGGAAGTAAAGAGGAACAAAGCAGGCCACTGTTTCCAGGACTGTGAGAGGGTTGAGAAAGCGGTGTGGGTGGGTGGTGGAGAAGAATCCGGGTTGGCTGAGGGGGTGGGGAGGGATGGCTTGCCCTGCAACACCCGGCTTAAAGCAGGAAAGGACCCCCCCCACACACACACACACACTGGTAACACGAGCTCACATGAAAGGCCTCAGAGCAGGCCAAGCATGGCAGAGGGTTGGCTGTGATGACGGGAGAGCTCCATGCTCGGAAGGCCAGTCACTCATCGCTCTCATCTGCAGGGACCTCTGCTCTCCTGCACGCTGTCAGGCTTCGAGCTGCTCTTCGTGCTGACACATCGATGTGTGTCGTGGCCTCACGCCGGCTTTGCTTTCTGCTTCAGCCTTTGAGCCGCTCACTCGGTGCTGTGTGATCTGAAGGGAAGGCGACGTCAGTGACGGTGACGTTTCCGCGGGATGATGGTACTTGCCCTTCTGAGGAGAAGTTATTTCAAATACAAGTATGAGTGCAAAGCATTTGCCATGCACATTCAAGCCTAAATGAGAGCATGGGGGAGTGTAACTATTTACTGGGATATATGTGACATAATGAGTCTTGTTTTATGATGCAGGCTGATGTAAAAGGTTGGCATGACCGGTCTTGTGTTTGCATCATGCTCTCTCGCTGTAGGAGACTGGCTCTAAATCCTCTTAAAGACCATACTAGACATTACACCTCTGCTTTTGCGTTCTGTCGTTTTTGTTCACTTCTTTTCGAAATGTAACAGTCATGAAAAAACTGTTAAAAAAAAAAAAGTTTGACTAGGAATATCAGTGTGAGGTCTCTTAAATGAGAATGTGCCGATAGTTATGAACGACAAGAACCTCAAGAATAAATAAATAAGAAACACATGTAGGTATTAATGGTTGCCATAGCTGCATAGCAGTCCTGTGGTGATCTTTCCAACTGATAGTGCAGTGCAGTGCAGGAGTAGTGAGGTAAACACCCTGGCAGTGCACACCCCGTGTTGGCCCCAGCACTAGTAATGGCAGGGCACTGCCAGAAATGTGAAAGTATTTCTTCAATGAAATTGAAAGGATAGTTTTTAGTCATCCTTTTAACATTATTGTTTTTTTACTACTTCTGCTAATAATTTTATTAAATCAGGTCCAGTTAAATGAGAAGATAAAAAAAAACACTCTGACCTCTCTTACCTAAACATCGTTCATGGAATCTGAATTCCCTTAACTGTGTGAATGGCATTTATTATGCTACTTGAAGGCATCAGCCAATACTTGCAGCTTCAGCCCAATATCATCTGATATGGTTCTTATGTTCAGAAATGTACTGGTCAGATGTTCTTTCATAGACCACACACACTTTGTGTTGTATAACTCCAGTTTGTGGCTGGAGAGTTCATCTTTCTGCCCCAAGTGAGATGACCAACGGCCTTCCGCGCTGGTTAGTGGCACATGGAGTGAATTATGACAGAAACATTAGCAAAGATGTAGAACTGTAGGCTGCTTCGCTTCCTCCCACTAAATTCAACAGTGCAAAGCGTCTGGAAACAATTGTACTTGAAACCACAGGAGTGTAAAGAATGAAGTTCAACACCCCCCTCCTTCATGGTGGATACATTAGGGTGTTGATTGTAAGCTAAGAGAGACAGATTGGACCAAACATTTGGGTGTTTGTGTATCATATAGGTCCCAAAAAAGACTTTATCAGATGCATGATTTTATCACATATTGTTTCGTTGTGCTGTTTTAAGTTATGCAAGAAGTAGCACATGCAACAAAGAATGGAAATCTCACTGAGTGTTTGTCGAAGTGCAATGAAATATCACATTTCAGACAAATGCAAGTTTGCACAGCTTCCTTTGGAATAGACATGTAGTTGGAGTATACTTTAAAGAGCTGGCTTGAGCTTTGAGCCTCTGACCTAGACACTGACATACTATAACTCTACAGATGTGCAGGCTGCTCCAGTTCTCTCATCTACCTGTCTCCATGCCAGACAGACAGAAACTGGGCCAAAGACTGTCTTGTTTTCTCTGGACGTATCAGAGCTTTACCCATCTCTTTTTCTCTCTATCTCCCCCTCTCTCTCTATCCCTCTCTCTCACTCTATCTTTCCTTCCTCCTTCAATCCAGGATGTGTATGGTGCAGAGCTAAGGGATGAACAATTCTTGGATCATGACTGCCCCCTGCAGGGTATGCTGAGAACTTTGGATGGATGCTTTTATCTTGTATTTCACTACATTTTAATATCTCCATTATATGTACCGTTTGTTTTTTTGTTTTGTTTTCAGTCATAATGCCACCAGAGAGAGCAGCTGAATACCAAAGTCAGAAACTTTTTCTTTCATCAGAACACGGAGATGCCTTGAAGAAAACTGTAAAGAGCGATGTAAGCAAACACCCTGAAGAGCACATGCTGACTAAGAAAATGACAAAAACAAACGTGTTTGCTATATTTTTCTTGTAACAGAACATGGAGTGTATCAATATGCCTGTTGTGGATGAAAATCGACAAGAGTGGGTCTTCACACTGTATGACTTCGACAACAGTGGCAGAGTGACTAAGGAGGTAAATACCTATAAGAGCAAAATCTCTGCTCGGCTCTAAAATAGTTGCATAGTGTCTCAGACTGTGAATGTGTGTGGCACAGGACATGTCTAGCCTCATGCACACAATTTGTGAGGTGGTGGACGCGTCAGTCAAGCAGTCTGCACTTAGCAAAAGCAAAACACTGCGCGTCAAACTCACGGTCACCCCCTCAGTCAGCAGCAGCAAAAGAGGTGAGTCTTACTCCACCGTTAAAGTCTCATTCTGCATAATTGCACTTTTAACCAACACCCAACAAGAGAACTGAATGATACTTTAGTGAATATTGACCATGTTAATGTTGAAACCCTTGTCAGATCGAGATACTGGGCCTTCTCTAAACAGACGAGATCACCCTGAGGAGAGCCACCCCTCACATGTCAGGTTGGCTCACCCTTTAAAGAACAGGTTAAAACAAAGTCTTAGTCATAAGTTAAAGAGCACGCAGATCGATGTGAGTGTCCGTTAGGTCTGAGCCTGTTCAGCTGCCGTATGACGTCACACATGCGGTCAGAAGCACAGCTGCATCTTCCTCACATCCTACATTTTTCATACTTCTGATTATTTTTTTTTCTTTTTAAATAACAGTCTGAATTATAAAACTGCCCATTAGTGATGCAGCTCTAATATACATATCCTCAAGCCATTAAATAAACAATAACTGCCCCTCTTTTCTCTCCCTGATAGAGGACAAAGTCCAGATCTTCCTGGCGGTTCAGAAAAAAAGATTTATCGTATGGATGAAAACTCGGAGCGAAGAAACCACTATTTAGACCTGGCTGGGATTGAAAACTACACATCCAGATTTGAAACAGGTACCGGACTGGCATTACCATGTCTACCCTTGTCTAGTTTAATAGTGTTTAAGAAACATCTGTCATCCGAGAGGAATATCTTTTAATGTTCTAACTAAATGAGTCCTTAGAATTTTCTGTCAGACTTCAGGAATAGTAGTAGGTTTGACATGTTGATGTAAAGGAGCTGGAAAAATAGCTTTCCTTTCTTCAAGGGTCAGATCAGTTATGACTACTTCCTATTATTATGATGTAAAAAAATTGCTATCTGTGTGCCAAGCCATGCTGTACCTTCAAAAAACAATATTTATACAACATTTATGTTTATTATCCAAGTTATAAAGTTCTGTTGTTTTTGTATTATAAAAGATTGACGCTGTGGTGAAAACAGAAGTGTTGAAGGATGCATCTGTTATGTCCATGCATTTTAGACGGAGTCTTTCTGGATGATCCCCAGAAGCTTCCCACCACTCCCCCTTCAGACTGCACTCTTCAGTCCCCTCTGGGGGATCAGGGTCAGGACAGCCTGGCTTCCGGAGCCCGCGCTGCTCACCCACGCCGGTCCCAGCCGGACACCTGCAGCCCGGGGAAGAGCAGCGGCAGCCGCGGCGTCTCCTTCCTCAGGTCCTTCCGGGGCCGCAGCACGTCCGCGGGGGCCGGCGGGGCGGGCGGCAAGCCTAGCAGGCTGCACGGCCATCACCCTGTCAGCTGGTGCCACCCCGCTCAGCGGCAGCAGCCACAGGCTCAGCAATACAGCCACACTAAGCGCCTGCGTGCCAGGCTCCGCGATGCACCATCGCCCCCGCCCGCCCACTCCGTGGACTGGGAGCTGCAGCCTGGTGCAGGAGCTCCCCCTGCTGGGCTTATGCCCATGACTCAGAAGCACGAGCACCATCATCTCCACGAGCACCATCACCACCACCACCACCATCACCACCACTACTCGTCCTGACTCTCTCAGTTGATTGGAGGGAAGGTGTTTGAAATACAGATCTTTTGTAGTACATGACTGCCAGTTTCTGAGCTGCATGTGAGTGGGACAGTTTGTCCAACCCATCAGGAATCATCTCCTCCAGCAATGCTTTGAAGGAACAAGAAACTTAACATTCTTTAAAAGAAACTATGCAACTGTTGGTGCTATATTATTGCACTGATGCATCATTTTACCTAATAACCTACTAAATACTAAACGGCTATTGCATTGTTTTTCACTTCAGAAACCATAAGTTTGTAATGCAAGAACATTACATGGATATTGAGTGCATGTGTGCTGTCAGTGTGGTGTAACGAATGTATAGTCATTCTGCTATTGCTGATGTTTCAGAAGTCATATATTCACTTTTCATCAAAGCCCGTAAGACTGATCTTTTCCTCAGGATTTTCTATAGAAATAACCACTCATTTTATGCAATATATATTTCTCATGTACATTGAAGATTTCGCATTTGTGCATTATAACATTATAACAATATTTATAACCTTGATTTGTATAAGATGTTATTTGCTGAAATTTTTACAAGAAAATTTGTGCACATATAAAGTTTATGGTCCTTTTAGTTTTATGGTTGGTATACATATTATAGTACTTTGCATTATATATGTTCTAATGACCACTGTACACTAAAAACAGAACTGCTTTGAATGCTCTTCAAATCTTCTAAGTGCCTAGATCCTCACACTTAATTGGCTCTTGCTAATGCGAAGAATTGATCCTTTTCGTGCAGTTAACACTTAGGATACCAGCGTGAACAACTCAGAGACCAGAGAACCAGCAGCCCGTTATAAACAGTTGACAGTTGTCGTCGTTGTTGTTGTTGTGCTTTACTGCTCGACATCATAAAAGCTGCACCGTGACAACGGTGGACTCCAAACATACCGGTCACCATGACGAAGTTGGAGGACTTAAAATGCTTTATATGTTTGGAGCTTTTATGCATGAATGGGCTGCATTCGTTATTTTCAGGTTAAAAATAGTTGCATCGAGAAACTCCAGGCTTTCGGTACTTTCTTTTAAGAAACACTAAATGATAAGACAGGTTTCTTCAGTATCAAGAAGAAGTGGTCAGCTGAGGTGATCCATCTCACACATAACCAATGGGAAGAAGAAAAGAGAAAAACATCAACAAAAAAGACTCATCCCCAAAATAACAAAAACAAGCAATAAGAGCGATTTTTATGATAACTGAAAATGTATGCATGTCACCTGGAGGAGCAGTTTGAGCACGGCCCTAGCAACACCAAGGCCCTGGGCTTCAGCTCCCAGGGAGCACTCACACTGATTAACATGCAGATCGCTCTGGATAAGTACCTCTGCCAAATAGCATAAAAGTAAATAGTAATAAACTGTGAAGAAACTGACCAGGGAGTATCAGGACAACAGCACTGAGTCCACTGAATACACAGTTGAAATCAAATGATAATGTGCTATTTTCTGTTCACCGTGTGTAGTCAGGGTCACCTCTTATAAAAGGTAATACTTTGGACCTGTGCTCAGATGAACCTGCGTGAGGTCCAGCAACTGTAATGCTGTTGCCTCATGTGAAGCCCATTCTTGCAATAGTTTCCTAAAGAGAGAGACACAAAATAAACAGATGTGTCATGTGGAGGGCACAGATTTAATATATTATATAATGCAGTTACATAATAGAAACCTAACAGAGTAAGGTTTCTATTTAAGTAAGGGCTTAAAAAGTATGGACAATTGTATTGTGCAAGTTGCCGATTACTTTCTGTACAAAATCTAATCACTAGCCAAGGTTTCTAACAGAAAGCGTGTTCTGTTTGGTCAGAGCTTGTCTGAGGCCACGAGACAGCTGCTGCTAAAAATAAACCCTTCTCAACTACCACCTCCTTGCTCTCAGTCCAGCACGCAGCTTGACACATCCTGCTGACCCACATGACAGAACAAAGCAAACCAACCCACTTTCCTTAACTTCACCAAAAGGCTGACAGAAGAACCCAGGGAGGAGCTCAAGAGTGGCTAAGAACAGGCATGAAGAGTCTGAAGTTCTTGGCGGCGGAGGGCTTCGTTCGAAGTGGCCCGAGAGCTGGTGAGAACCTCAGCTGCCTGTCGTACAATCTCTACCCCATCCTGTTTAAGGCCAGCTTCCTGCAGGAGGAGGCAGATGTGCTCCACGACGTGGTTGAGACGTGGCCCCTCGCAGAGCTCAGTCTGTGGAGACTGCTGGGAAGGACGGCGGATTGCCAAATTGATCTGACTTCCCGCACCTGCAGGCTTTGCCTCATGGCCCTGCTGACGGGCCTGAGGGACTACGTTCTCCGTGCACCAGCCACATACGGCAAACTGCTGCGCGTGGTGGATCTTACCGGCTTGCGGGACGTCGAGCACCAGACTTGCCCATGCAGACGCACTCTGGGCCGTTGGGCCCGCACCGAGATGCTCACCCGCATGTGCTACGAGACACTGGTGGCCATGCAGGCCGGCAGGGCGGCGCCATCAGCCTTCGAGGTGGAGGTGGATGTCCGGCTCGATGCCTTCGTCACCGGGAGGAGCTACGAGGCGGTGGCCCAGGCCCTGCTGCTGGTGAAACACTGCCCACTTAAAGTGCGCTGCGTGGGCCTACGTGTTGACTCGCTGCCCCTGAAGAACCTGTTCTATCTGCTGCGACTGGCCAACCCTCCGGCCATGCGCAAGCTAGAGGTGGTGCACAATGTGCACCTGGAGGCACCGCACCTGGAGGTGATGCTGTCGCAGCTGCAGTTCCCCCAGCTGCGCTCGCTTACCCTGCCGGCGCAGGCCCTGGACGTACGCAGGCTGGGCCCGGATGACAGGGGCCTGCTTGCCGAGCTGGGCCAGCTGATGAGCAAGATGACGGAGTTGAGGGAGCTCTGCCTGAGCTTCTCCACCCTCACAGGACATCTGCGCCAGCTGCTAAGGTGAGGAGACATGGTGATGTCCAAGTACATAGATTCAGAGATCCAGGTCAACCTTAATAAAGCATGTATAAGCACTGCACTCCTTGGATAGTGCATGATGGAGCTAAAGAACTCTTACTGCTTAGAAAGAAGAACTTTCAATAATGCATAAAACGGGTATTGTCACCTTCAAGGTTTATATGTGCTGGAACTAAAGTGTGATTAATTTGCCTAAGTGGAAGAATGCAGGCACCCCCTGCCAAAAGCTATAAGGCCAACATACTACACAGCCGAACAGACGCCCTACAAAATAAATAAATAAATGTTGGGTGCGGTAATAAGCAAACAATAGTTAAATATGATCAAGATGTTTGCCTTCTTTTGGGTGACCTATTACTCCTATGATATTTTTGTGTCAAAACTGTTTATTCAGAAACCCATTTCTGTGTCTCCATGGTACCCAGTCCTCTGAACACACCACTGCAGTGTCTGGAGTTGGCCAACTGTTGCCTTAGCCCTGTGGACATGGCTTACCTGGCCAACAGCCTGCACAGCGAATTCATAGAAAAGCTGGACCTCAGTGGGCACGTGTTGGTGGATCTCTTTCCCAACACCTTCCGGAAGCTGCTGCACCGGTGTTCAAGCACGCTGAGCAGCCTGGGCCTGGAGGAGTGCGGCCTGGCAGACGAAAACCTGGACCTCCTGTGCCATGCGCTGGCACCATGCCAGGGCCTGCGGGAACTGAAGATGCTGGGCAACCCCCTGAGCACTGCAGCCCTGCGCCACCTCTTCAGTGTACTTGCGCAAGGATTCCCAGCTCTGAGGTGAGCACTTAGCATTCAACATCACAAACATCTCAGGATGTATAATACATCCACATACTATGGTTATAAAGCCGAATATGCAGGTGTTCAGGAAATGTGTTCTGCTTAGGTACATAGAACTGCCTGTGCCTCGTGACTGTTTCTCTGAAGATACCACCTACCCACTGGATGATTCCACACTACTCAGTTATGATCAGGAGAAGTTCCAGCAAGCCAGGACAGAACTGGTGGGCATCCTGGAACAAGCTGGAGAAGGCCACATAGAAGTATGCACACCCCTGTTTGGCACCTACGATCCTGACATCAATGAGACAAGCAACGAGCTAGGGGTTTCCATGTTGCACTCCTTTAACAGCGTCATAGGGACCTTTATAGATACCGTCAAGAGCGTCAGCGAACGTAGAGAGCAAAGCATGAAGGAGTAACATTTTTGCACTTGAATATTGCCATTTGCAAGGTTAATAAATATAAAACTTTGTTCCGAAAACCTTTATACTGTGCAAAAAAAAAAAAAAAAAAAAAAAAAATTTAAAAAATATTCAAAGCTGCTATATGCAATGTGTGAACACCTCAATTCATGCAATGCTGTCTGGTTCCATAGTGACAGTATTTAAATATTTACATGACAGTCCCGGTTGCACATATCTATAATGCAAAGTCTGTCTTGGACATTTGTATGTAATAAAAGTTTATGTACAGGTTTTGTTGCTGAAACTTTAGACAAAGATTTTCCTTTGAAAATTCTGTGCATGTCAAACATTTTTAATAAATGTTAAACACAACTGCATTTATTTTGCCACTTAATTACAAGAAACACAGAGATTAAAATCTTGTCAGAAAGGAAATTTTAATACATACACACACATCACAATTGATAAACTTTATCTTACGTACAAGTGAGCAAGCCACCACAACAGAGCATTTCACCGTTAGCCTTTACTTCCTCTGCCACTCTTCCTTTTCTTTTCTTTCACGCACAATCTCCTTCAAGTAGGGCTCAAGGTAGTGCACATCCTAAAAGATACATGGACACACACACACACACACACACACAAACAATCGGTTAATCACCTTTAGAGATTTTAATTATAAAAACAGAAAATACCCTAAAGCCTACAATTCACAACAATGACAAGCAGTTAAATATGATGTAATTTCCGTCTTTTCTCAAAGGTGAAAACACTCTTAAAGGCAATGTACTGCCAGGAACAGGAAACCAATAACAATTAAGTGACAAGTACCAAATTATGGATCAACAAACGTATCTTTTCTAGGATGGTTTGGTCCAACAGCCTAACTAAAATCTGCCACAAAATTCTTCTGAGCAGTAACAGCGTGCTACTTACTTCCTCATATTTCGTCCACTGGTCCTTAGGAAGAATCTGATGCTTCAAAGAAAGATCAAGGGCCCTCTTGATGCGGAACATTCGGTCATTGTACACTTGCTCAGGAAGTCGTTGAATAGCCGCTTTAACATCGGCGTTCTCATAGGCAGTGTCATCTCGCATCAGACCTGAAAAGCGTGGTATGACATAAGATATTTGAATACTTAATCAGCCACAATGGAATCAGACACCACAGAACAAGTGTTCGCATTACTGACCGAGCTTATTGAAACCGCAGGCATTGTAGTACCATTTTCTGCAGCTCAGCAAAAGCCTGCCAGTGGCCGCTGTTTGGGGAAAAGGAAGCAGAAAATTTTTCTTTTAGAGGTCAAGAGACAAACCACTTAGGTGTCACTTCATGAAAAATACAACTGATGCACAAATTCAACTAAAGACTCCTGAGATTAAGCGCAAACCACGAGATAAAAATAATCGCCCCAAAACCAGTGCAGAAAAACTGACAAAGAACCCGTTTACAGTTTAATAGAACACATTAAAGTCGATTAACACATCAAGAAATGAAAAAACAAGCCATGACATTAGCACTGTCTTAACCGTACCTATAATGCCAAGACTCAAAAATAAAAATAAAACGCCAAAAGGTCATTCGCAATGTTGAAAGCAGTACACAGACAAAACAAGCTTTTCAACGGGATGACTAGTTAGCTAAGATATGCCCAATAGCAGTGTTACACTACTGGCTAGAAGCTAGCTACAAATCTATCAGGGAAGGTAGTCGAAAACGTACATACGATGCAACGTCTAATACGATACGCAAGCGACATAAAGAATCGTTATGCAAACACCCACGAATTTCATTTACCATCAGAAAATGCGGATGTGCTGGTTTCCTTAGCTAATTCATCTTGCTGGATAAGACAGAAAGGTTAGCTAGCTAGCGTGCAACCATAACTATTGAAGTGGCGGTAGCTAAGTTAGCATAGCTAAGACTGGGGACAAATTAAGGGTAGAGGACACTGGTGCATAGGAAAAAGAGGACATAACAGACATACAATTCGGCATTACAGAACGGTCGGTCATGAGCTACATAGTGTCGTCGTAACAATGTAAATAAATTATTTCGACTAACACGTATTAAACATAACTTACAAACGACAGAGATTTTTACCTGGTGCCTTTGACGCCATTTTTAATATCCGTAGAACAGCAAGGAATTCTGGGTCTTGTGACGTTTATATCAACGTTCTGTCCAGGGACAGCGACCGAAACTTTTTTTAAATTATTTTTTAAAATATATATTTTATTCAGAAACACAAAGTAATATACAACGCTACAGTGTAACAACAACCGCCAGGGGGTTACAAAAAATCCGAGGCAATATTTCAAGGTATTATAATTACACAAATAAATAAATAAGAATACATAAATCAATATTTTTAATGGCTTTCTTATTAGTGGAATGTCTAATAGTTTTAATGTATTGTTTGACCTCATTTTCAAAGATAGAAAGGAGTGTTTTTGATTAGTGTATCGACATTTGTGGATATGCCATTTGGTTAAATGTATAATAAGATTAATGATATAAAATAGTTTTTTCTTCGCAGATGGATAGTCAATGAAGCCAAACAATACATGTTCAAAACAAAAGGAGAAATGTTGTTCAGTACGTGTAAAAATTAAGTTGCAGATACCTTCCCATAATTTGGTAGAGAAGGGGCAAGACCAAAATAAATAGAAAACATCTTCAGGGTGACCTTCCCAGAAGGAGCAATTTACATCTATGTCCTTTTTTAAACGTTGTAAAAAGACTTTTGATGGGTAAATTCTGTGGATTATTTTAAAAGATACTTCTTTTACTTTATTATTCATCATGCACGTTGTTGGCAAGTTCCAAATCTTTTTCCAGTCAAGGTTGTTAATAAAGGTGTTCCAGATAGGGCAGAATATGTAAGCCGAGATATACCATCAGCTTTGGTTAGCAAGATTGTACCTCTCAAAGATAAATCTTTGCAGCCATTAGTTCCATTTGGGGGAGGGGACTATAATTAAGTCGAAGCTCAAACTGTATCTGGCTTTTTCATCTTTAGTAACGATGATTCCTAAGTAGGTAAGAGAGTCTTTTACAGGTATATTACAAACAGAAGGGATGTCACAATATTTGAGAGCAAGCAGTTCAGAACATTTAATACGGACGGAATCTTTAATGCTTCTAGGTTAATGCCTGCTAGCAACCTAACAACTGTTCTGCTTTTAAAATGAAACTTGAAAAATAAGGATAACAAATTGTACATGAGTCAGTTAGGTTTATTATAAATTTAAACAAAATCAAATAAAATGTGATTGATATTAGGACACACAATACAGAACATTAATACATTAAACATGAACACATTCATACTGAAAAGAGCAAAAAAAAAAAAAGAAAGAACCAAACATCCTTCAAATTTGATCACTACAAAGTTTTTAGAAATCGCTCAAAATCATCAAGAGACGCCAACGCAACCTCTGAGCAGAAGGCCTCATCAGGTAAGGATGCCAATCGCTCCAGGGAGATATAATTTGGGTGAGCTGGTTCATAGTGGGCCCGGCCTAAGTAATCAAGGAACAAATGCCGTTCTTTTATACGAAGAAATTTGGCGTTGAGGACCTGTAAAATTTAGAAAAATGTTCATTTACAACTGATCTAAAATACAGAATGGGATTTTTAATAGAATGGTCATGAAGCTCTTAGTGCAAAGTAACATACCTGTGGGAACTTTACAATAAGATAATGAGGAATTCCCATGGTATTGTGGACAAAGTCAAATATTTGTATCAGCTTTCTCTTATTAGCTGTGAGCACTTTTGGAACTTTGGAGATGACATGCTGGATTTCATTTTCATGAAACCCAAACTGCAGTTCACATACCTGTGTGAAAAAATTAAAATAAAACATTTATTTTCTGTATGAAAAAAAACCCCAGCCTTAAATGTACAAAGTTATGGGACACAGCCTTATTTACATTTTACACATTGTACCTTTAGGTTTTCCTTTATTGGTTCTAAACTTCCACACAGTAACCTAGGTAGCCGAGTCACAACATCTCGTGTCTGAAAGATGAGAAATATTGCAATATAAGGCTTTCAAAACAACAAATCCTGCTCAAATATGCAATATTCTGCATTCACAAACTCTGAGA
>JAOXYF010000005.1:12110900-12124394 GCA_028565775.1 Sternarchorhynchus goeldii | reverse complement strand
GTTTTCCTTTATTGGTTCTAAACTTCCACACAGTAACCTAGGTAGCCGAGTCACAACATCTCGTGTCTGAAAGATGAAAAATATTGCAATATAAGGCTTTCAAAACAACAAATCCTGCTCAAATATGCAATATTCTGCATTCACAAACTCTGAGACGGCATTTCTATCAGCACTTTGTATTCTCTGAAAAGTGCAAGTTCATGAAGCAGATCCCTACCTTTTGAGCACTGAGGCCCAGCTGCTGTTGGAAAAATCCAAGACGGTTGTCTAATCTCTTAACACTGAAGTTGAGCAGGTATGGAGCTTTGCTCACCATGGCTGCAACTGCCTCTGAACTGAACTTCTTTGACTTTAAATATGAGACCCTTTGGCATAAGAATCTAAATTACTAATAGACCAGGCAACCTCTGGATTAATTTCAGTTTACTATACAATCCAATGCCTAGTTACAAAGGATAACAATTACATTAAAACAGTACAAGAACATTACATATCACAGGACACTGAAGTTAAGGAATTTTAATTTAAATATTTTAAAGACCTCAAACAACCAAACCAATGATACATATTACAACAAGGTTGAGCATTATGATTAAGGCATTGCCAAATCATGATCAACATATAATTTTTTATGTTTATATAACAGGACATTAAGATCAGCCACCATGTATATCTGCAGAAGTATAGAGATACAAACTGCACTGACCTGGTTTTCAGGTTTTCCAGGCTCTCTGTGAGTATAAAGGGGTTCTTGCTAAGCAGTGGTCCCAACTGACTGTCTTCAACCCCCAGATCTTTCAAGAAAAAGAGTCGCGGTGCCACATCTCCTTGGAAGTCCAACCTCAGCAGCATAGAGCCAACGTTAGGTCGCTGCTCTAATTTTGACAGACTGACACCTAAAAAGAGATTGAGGTCATAGTCACACATGGCCCAACTAACACCAGTCCAATATGCACAAACACCAGACATACCTAACTCCACCAGTTTTCTTAGTGTTTCGGATCTGTCCACATAATCCCTAAGGGTGTAAGTCTCAGGGGGAAGGCCAGGTGGGACAGTGATCTGCATGGCTTCCTGCTCACTGATCACCTCAAACGGAGAACGACATGGCAGTGCATCCAAGTCTGCACAACACACAAGTTCGTCAAAGACAACAACTCATAATCGCATCACTAAGCTATTTTTTGCAGAAATTGCTGTAGATGTGTATACACAAGGATATGCTCAGAAGCACAAATACATTTCAGGATGATTATTGCATATTTTCTCAAACAGATGCTACAAAAGACACATACCGATCAACGTCTGACGGGAAGGAAAAGACTCTTGTGTGCTGGCTGCCTGATGCAAGTTATTGTTCTTAAATGGTACATTGTTTCCGTCTTTTTTCTGGTCGAGAATATCTCTTCTTGTTTGATCGTGTTGTGTGGCTTGCTGATCAGTGAGGCACCGGATTCCACAAAATTTCAATGACTCCTTATTCCTCTGCAAGAGTTTCTGATAACCCGGCGATAAGGGAAGATCACGCAGCGTTGGTCGGGTATGGTAGCAGAGTTTGGCCAGGGCAAGAACATACCCAGGGTTGATCCAATTCTGAGCTTTTATTGGCATGAGCCTTGTGTGTAATAAACCGGCAAATCGACAAAGATACATGATCACTATACAATGAAGGCAAACATAGACTAATTAGAACTTATCCTAACGTTATTTCGATCTGACAAACTAACTAGTTAGCTGGCTAAGCAACGTTTATTAGTCAATTTCACGCTAAGCGTTAAATTGACAAAATCAAGCAAAAACCTTAAATACACCAGAAACATAGCTAACCTATTCGTACTGCACATATACGTGTATTAAGTGGAATTTGTTCAGTTATAATTTTTTAAATAAATTAAAAGGTGTTTACTGGTTTTTACCCAACAATCTAACCTGGCTAGCTAGCTAGCGCTATGTTATGACATCAATCCATGCTGGTCCACGGTGTTCTCGTTCTGTGGTGTCGAGATGAACATTCAAAACAATATTTAGTGTTTATTGCCACCTAGCGCATGGGCATACTCTGGTGCCGCGCTTCTCTTCTAACCCTAAATATTTTAAGCAATTTTATAATCGATGTAGTATCTCATTATTATCTCGTTATTATGAGGCATTAACACAGTTATTTGTATTCATTATTACTTAGTATCTCATAATTATATACAAAGCCACGATTATGAAAAAAACTTCCTCATTCTTTGATTTGTACTTTCACACATTTTATTACAAAAATTAGATAACACTTATATATTAGGGCTACAGGCATATCAATAACAAAAAGCAAGACGATAATAGTATTTTCAACATTAAATATAAACAAACTAAATGGAAGCTTACAAGGCAAATTTGGATAAAGTGTGTACTGTAGCAGGATGATTACTATAATCACATAAGGAACACAAACAGTAATTTTCTGTAACATTTTTAAAATGTGTTTTAAAATACATAAGGCTAGTAACAAACAACAAAACCAACATATGTATTTCTCCAGAGTGCTTTTGAAATAACACTTTTGAAATAAATGGCACAAGATCAATATATAATTTAATCTAATGTATATCACAGTAATTGTCAATCAATCTCATTTCAACTTTGTCTATATGATAAATTTGAAGCTGTCCTTCGGTGTACGTTCTCAGCATTCATGCTCTTCAAGCTTTTGGGGTAATGACTATAAACCTTGTAAACTTTGTGAGAAAAGCTTGCTCCATTTTTAAAACAAATATAAAGACATGAACAGCTCTGAACATATGAAAATCTCACAAATTATTCTTCCATTTTTTGACAGGACCTCACAAACAAATAGGTAATTACTGCATAATAATAATAATAATAATAATAATAATAGTCTATTAAGTATAATAATAATAATAATTATTATTATTATTAAGCACTTGTGTTGCTACTTGTTATCTTATGCAAAGGAGATACCACTGTAACAAAAATCCACACAAATCATTATACATCAGGCGACATATTGCATCTGGAGCATGCAAAATTAGTGGATCAAGTCAGTTCACAAATATAAATTACAAATGACAAATTAAAAAGGATCATTAGTGAGTACCTATTAGAAAGGAAGCAGATGGAAACTTCTGTAAGAAGTACGCTATTTCAAATGATTGCTGAAAGCCGCAGATTTCTGTTGCTCTGCAGTGTTCATGGTTCTAGAATATAACTGCAACACCTTTCTATATAAAACGAGAGCTCCAAAACGTGGTCCAACATAAAAACCCATTTTTGGCTTGAGTGACAGAAAGCTCATGTAAGTCACATAAAAACACACATAAATAGATAACTGCAACACATCATATACAAACAAAAACATTAAAATAAGTCTATATGACATGAAACCTGGGGCCTGGAGTGGCAATGATGTCACTGTAGGGCTCTGCCTGGGTCAGCTCCACCGCCTGCTGCTTCTTTAGCACCAGGAAGCTGTAGAATTTGGCTGCTGCCTGCTTTCTGTTGTTGTTATTGCAGAGGTCCAGCAGGCTGACAGATTCTGCGCCAGTCTTAGCAAGCACTCTCTGTGCAGACAGTGTACAAACAGACAGAGAAAAGGCCCATGACTGGAACGTACAGATATTTTTGGGTTTTAAAGGACATCCTTTGGACAGAAATTGTCAACTCTTGAGTTTTGCATACACATTTTTCTTTGCATACAGGGAACACTGTCATACAATGTCTGAGGCAATTACACTAATCCCCTTGTGAAGGTGCTTCAACATCTGTAATGGCCTCAAGCTCTAGTAACGTGACATCAAAAGACATTTCAAAGGGATTTAATTAATGGGCACTGTGTAAAATTGTATAAAATAAATTTCTAGTTGTTTTAAAAAGTCAGAAAAATCCAGGACAACAACAGAAATAAGTTATTATATTTAAGTTTGAAATGCATCATGCGTCAAAATAATTAAAGCCAATAAATAATGAATCCCCTCACACACAAACAACAAGCATCATGGGATTCCATTGCTTGAGGTTTCACTGTCTGGATTCTACTGGTATCACAACTCACTCGGTGGGAAACAGGATGATTTTTTTGCACATCAGTTTTGAACACAAACTTAATATGACGACAAGTATATAAAACACAAAAAACATTTTAATAGTTTGGTGTTCTAGAGCTTTCGACAGACATTTGGATTGATTCACCAGGTTTGTGTGATTCACATTCAGCAGTGTTTCTTAATCATGGATGTAATAAAACTTTAACATTACTAATTGAACAATGTATTAATTAAACATCTGCATAAGCCTAAAAGATGTTGCTAGACCACCATCTGGTTGGTACATTTCTATAGGTGTCATACATGTCTTGTGTATTTTTTTATTTTCTCATTTTATTGTTGAGGCAGTTGCAGCCCAGTCAGGTCCTGTTGGTGAAGTAGATTAAAATAAAAAAAAGACACAGAGGTCTGGTGTTGCACTGGGCCTTTATATCAGCTAATAAGCTGAATTCATGAACTGGAATTGGTTGTGGGAGTGAAAAAGTTGCATCTCTGGTGTTATTTGGTGTTTTGGATTCGTCTGAACTTTTATTTCTACTAGAACTTCATTCGGTCCACTTCACATGGCCGTTATGAATAGATCTTTTTTTTTCTTTGAATGCATTTTCACAAAACAACCATATGCTCAAATTGTGCACATGATGTTACTTTCTGTCTTCCTGTGCACGGCTCTGTGTTTAAAAGCTCCTCGCGTGACCTCTGGCCGTACCTGCAGGCCATGCAGCATCTGCTGCGTCCTCTTGTTCCACCTCCTCTCCTCCTGGTCCTGGTCTCCTCCTTGACCCTCCTCCTCCTGCCAAGCACAAAAGCAGCAGGGGTTTCAGTGTGTGCCTTGCTTCGCTACACGCTGAATGCACCCCACACAGCAAACTTCTCCCGACTGACACAGCTAAGACAATTCAAAGAAAAAGTCTTTCTAACATGTCTTCCACCTGGAGGAAGCAGCAATTTTCCTAAAGAATCACCAGTGTGGCAGGACAAAAGAGGCCAGTGCCTACACAGTCTGGGAATGAGATACAAATGACAGGTTGGATGCATCCAGTTGTCACATTTGCACTGTGACTGGAAAAGTTTTAAAGAACTAAAAGTATTCTGAATCACAAAGCAGTGCTCCTCACCTCTTCATCATCATCATCGTCCTTCTTCTCCTTGCTCTTCTCTCCGAGCAGGTCGAGTTCAGGGATGAGCTGAGAGATGTTGGCAGGCTCTTCTGGAGGCAGCTCCACCTGCTGCATGCTGAGCCGTGTAGACACGATAGAGGAACGGTCATCCTCCAACATCTATACACACACAAACATCACGGGTCAGAATCACATTGACAAAGCAAGGCAAGACGTGTGTGTGTGTGTGTGTGTGTGTGTGTATTCATAGACAGCTGCAATTCAAAGTACTTCACGTAGACATAGAAGAATAAAGCCTGAGAATTATCAGCCTTGGAAAGGTTTTTCTAAAAATAAAATGAAAATAAAATCAATTAATTAAAATAATGTTAAATAAAATTTATTTAAAAATGAAACAACATTTAAATTAAAGAAAAAAAACTATGATTAAAGAGATAAAAACAACAAATAAATATGATTAACAAAGCATATAAAATAAAATTAAGCATGTAAAGTATTGAAACAAATGATGAAAACAGACAGAATAAGAATTAAAATTAGTCTTGGGCAGGTTTAACAGACTAGTTACTGTTGATCTGAGAGTTTTGCCTGGCTCACAACACTGCAGCATATCAGATAGATACACTGCTCCTGCACCAGTAATAACACCTTAAACTGAAGCCAGTTGTCTATTCTGGGAGTGTCCCATTACAGTAGTTATAGGACATAGGAAACTTGTGTTCCAGTGAGAAATTTTGAGTTAGTTATGCATGAACAATTAACCCATGGAAGAACATCAACTACAATTGAGCGATTTAAGGCACAACCTAGGGCGAATACTGGTAAAATCATTACCTGGAAATGCTTAAGGGGGTTCAATAGTCTGATATTAGTTTAATAAGTGGACTAAAAAAAGTCTAATCCTCCAGGCTGGATCTGAACACCTGTTGGGGATGCTAATCTCCCCAAATTCACAATGATTTCAAATCCCTGTATTTTTAGCACCTATTTCTGGAAATCCTGAGAAATCCCATTCAAACTAGAAGGTAAATTATAATAAACAAGTGATCTATGTTAACAATATTTCCAAAATATATGTTTCCTCTTATAAAATCAGACAGAGACATGTAAATGTAGAACCCCATTTGTTATTCTCTTACCATTCGTGAATTAAGTACCCTGAACAAAACAGAATCTTAACTAGTCTGAATGAAGCAGTCTGAATCTTAACTAGTCTGAATGAAGCTGTCTGAATCTTAACTAGTCTGAATGAAGCTGTCTGAATCTTAACTAGTCTGAATGAATTGTTGATTGTGTACAAAAGATCTTCTGCTAATAAAACAAAACAAAGTAAGAAAATAGCTTTTTGAGTCCATGCTTTCCCATCCAAAAATATATTATACTTAGATTACAAACTTACATTTGATTACATATTCTGTGTAAACATATTTTACTTACAACATCTGTCTTATTTATTTATTTATTTATCCATCATGTATTTAAACGTGTGTTTTCAATGTATTTATTTTTAAAGTGTTTTCAGTTAGGATGGCATCTGATCTCTCAGGCTGCTGTCTAATTTGGTTATTAACTGACCACAGTCTGATAACCCTCTGTCCACAGGCCAGACTTTAGGGCACTGATCTCTTTTGCTGCCCAACTATGTGATCAGGAGGCCCATTTCCACTCAGGCTAATGCCTGTCTGTCTATACACTCACAAAAACTGCCACCAGTTAATTGGCTTAATGGTCTGTTATATAATAATCATTTGAATTCTGTTAGCCTGTATACTTCACCGATTGCTTTGCTTTGAAGAATAGATAACGGGGAGCCCAGGATTCTAGGATCTCTTGGCCTCACTGGCCACACTCACAGGCAGGGCAGGCTCTGTGTCCTGAGCCTTGTGCTTCTGTCCCCGGTGGCCAGAGGGAGGAGGCATGACCGTCTCATCCAGGGTGGTGCGACTGCCCTCCATGGCAGAGGCCTGCAATACACTAGGCTCCTCTAGGATAGTCTGATCTGAAATCACACAGACACACACACACACACACAAACCAGCACAAATTAGCTGAAATACATTTTACTTGAAAAAAGCCCCCTTATTTGGTAAATTAATTTAGTGAGTGATTTATAGAATTAACCATCAGTGACAAATCGCTTATTTAAGGTAAATGAACTGTTTCAAAATACTTCGATTATTCACATGGATTAGCTGCTTTGAGATATAACCATGCAGATCCATTTAGCAGATTTTTTCCAACACTGTGAATCAATGGATCTGTTTACTTATGTGACCTGCTTATGCAGTTTTATGTGCATGTTACTTCATAAACATTCTGAGCTGCTGTCTGCCTTGAGGGGCAATACCACTCAGAGGCATGCAGGGCAGAACAAGATTTGCACCACCTCTTAGTGCAATTCAACTGTGATGAAAACCACCAGGCCTGAAGGAGAGGGCAGTGAGACAGAGATCACCACCCCTGAAGTAGAGGTGCTGTACCAATGATGTCTCTCTGCTGATTCAGCACTTCCTCCCTCGGCACCTCAGGGTTCTCCAGGTCTTTGAGGAACTCATCCAGGCTGTCTGCCTCCCCGCCCTTCCTCCTCTTCCTCAGCTCCTCTGGCACAAGAGGGGTCAAGCACCGTGTGAACATCTACCGGAGAAAACACACACACACACATACACACACACACACACACACACACACACACACACACACACACACAATCTCATAAGCAGTGTGGAGAATACTATTTAATTTTCAAGAACTGGCTCAACATATACTTTAAATAAAGTATATACTTTTGTTGAGCAAATCCTGAAGCTTCTTAAGTAGGCGACCTGTTGATGTATAGGCTCCACCCAGTCTGCACATCCCGCCCCATCTCCAGGTCACACCTTGCGTACAGGGCTATACAGACCTTGAGAAGCCTGCTATTCCAGAGAGGCTGCGCGGGCAAAGAGAAAAGCTTCTCCACCCCTCCAGTCTCCTTCCACATCATCAACTTCTTCGTAGGTGGAGCCAGGTCCAGCGTGGTGACGATGTCCGAGTAGTCACTCAGCTGCGCCCGGATGGTCTTGCTGTCGAGCTCCTTCACGCTGTCCACGATCAACTTCCTCTTCCTCTTTGCTTTGGTTTCCTTCACTAAGATGTACAGAGATGAGGAAGATGCTCACAGGTGATTCTTAAATATAATGAATAAAGCAAACTTTTAGATATATAACGTATTTTTTATGAAATTTCATATTATGAAATTATGATTGCATTTTTACAATTTAAATACTAATACTGCTACTTAGAATTATGCAGGGATTTTAATTACCCCATTTATCCTATACTTGCAATCCTGTTTTCACACATCCTTAAAGGATCAATAAATATGTTTTCACATTATGAAACATTATACTGACATGTTTCATAAATTCTACACTAAATCTATTTTAAACATTTGGGTCCTACACTATGGGGCATAAATCGTTTCATTTGAGGGCTGCAAAGTAATTTGATTCTGCATCTCACATGAGCTTCACTTAATAGAACAAAATTAAAATAATACCCACTTTCATGAATATCATTTATGAAAACTTTTTAGCAGTAAAATGACCTATTGCTCCTTTAATTTTAGAATATCAGATTTTAGAAAACTCCTGAAGAAAAACAAACAAACCAAAACCAAAAGCAGCACCCATTCCAGTCTGTGGTTTACAGTCTGCCGGGCCCTGGGGTCGCTGCGGGCGGACCTGTGATATCGATGGGCTCCAGGGCGAAGGCCTCCTCTTCGTTGTGCACCAGAGTGGTCTGCTCAGTCTGGTCGGTCATGGTGGGAAGCTGCTCGACTGGACCGGAGTCCGGGCTGTCTGGGCCTCCTGCAGCTGTGCACATTATAACCCCCATCCATTATCTTACTGCCCCATCTTTCAGGGTTAACTGTTTTCACATTAGGACTCATTAACCATAATTTGGGCAAGAAGCACATTAAGCTCTCGTACGGGACAGGTTGTCGAAGTCATCATCGTCATCTCCGCCATGATCCTGGGGCATCATGACACTCTCAGTAATGGCAGGAGGGTCATCAAAAATGCCTCCCCCATCCTCATTACTAAGAAGTTTGTCCACTGAAAGCAAAAAAAAAATGTCCGTTAATGACAAATCGGTTATCATGATATAATTCCATGTGCACTTCCACACAAGTTTGGCCAGTTTACCCAGCATGCCGCCTTCGCTGCTCTCCATGGGGTTGTCTCCAAAGTCGTCTTTGTACTGGTCGTACTCCAGGTGGTTGGACTTGTCAGTCATCTGCGCACTGCTAGACTCTGGCTCCAGCAGCAGGTTGGATGCAGAGGCTCCGTGGATGATGTCCACCTCAAATGCACTCTCTTCCCGCATCATCTCTCGGTCGTCCATCCCAAAGTCAGCTGTGGAACAGAAATGATTTTCTAAATCTTTCACCGTTTATGATTTCCAGTCAGTGAACTCGGCAATGAAAGGGCTCAGCCGTCAAGTATTCACTGTAAAATTCATTGGCTGCAGGATTTACAGGCAATTTCAAAGAGAAAGATGTTAAACTAGGTATGTGTATTAAAAACTGAGGAAAACTGTTTAAACTTTGACATTTTTGTTGATTGTTTACAACTGTATGAGCTAAACAAACAAACAAACAAACATTTTTTTTTTGCCAAAATCCATTAAGCATGGTCAGTGACACATCTAGAAAGTTTATTAAACTTACACAAATACTGCACATCCTAACAGGGTGGTACAGATCTTTGTCTGTGTATGTGTATCATCCATATAGTCTTTACAACTTAAAACACAAAAAACAACAGACAAACAATAATAATAACAACAAAACAACCAACAAATCTTAAAATGTATCTTTAGATTTAGAAAATGACTTGAATCCTAGTCGCATCAATACATCAAAGATGAGTTAGAATCACACTCCCTATATATCCATGTTATTTATGCTATCAGCCTTTATGTTATAGCTATTGTAGCTCATCCAGAGAACTGGGGATATCGGTTTTCCCAATTTTATTCCTGGTCCTTGTTTATATAGTGTGGAATCAAGTGTTGTTTAAAGATATAATGCAGAATCAAATATTGTTTATAGAGTATAGTGCAGAATCAAATGTTGCATTACTATTATTCTGAGGGCCTGGGGAGGTGGAGCAGGAGTTCTCTTGCTCCCTCCTTTAAAATACAAACCCCACCACTGCAAATCACCACTGCACCACCCAGACAATAGTGGCCTAACTGGATGTGGACCTTTGATTACCCGCAATACAAGTCTTTTCAAAATCGTTTTCGAGTTTGATGAGAATTTGTCTCTTTAGACTGGCACATAGCAGCTAGATTTGAAAGCCAAGTTCAGAGGAGAGTGGAAGTGGACCTTACCGAAGTCATTTTCCTGCAGCAGATTCAGACTGCCCACCTCCTCTCGCATGGTGATTTCCTCCACGCGAGACTGATTCAGACTGAACTGCTGTGCAACATCAATGTCACTGGAATACACAACACGAGCCCAGCTCAACAACTCTTAAGGACCACTTCCCCAGACCCATACTAAGCCAGAACCAGGACTAACAAAGAATTTGCAGTGGTGATTTAGTGCTGTTTAGTACAAGTGCTGTTTAGCTCAGAAAACAGGCCTTAAAGGTTAAAGTCCCCATCCAATAACTGGAACCTATACTAAAATAAATAACATCAGTACAGCTGACATGTGGCAGTGGCCTTTAAATGTGCTGCACTTTTTGTTTTTGCTAGAGATGTAGATATGGTTTGAATATCAGCTGGGCCCTGATACTGCTGCAGAGTAGAGGCAACAGAAAGGACTCACTCCAAGTCAGGGAGAGGCTGGTCGAAGTCATGGAACTCTTCTGGTAAGGTGATTGCATTGTAGGCTGCTTCGCGGTTCTCCTCAGGCAGATCCACCACACCTGTGTCAAATGGGGAGTCCCACATAAACTTCTCCTCATTCCTCCATCTCTGCAGACTGCCCTTTACCGAATGTGCCTCATATATCAATCTAATATACTGACATAAATCTAATACACTGACAATAACGGATGTATTTCAAGTGCAAAGGGAGCATGTGCTAAAATGTAAAATATGATGAATGTTAGGTATGAGAGGGAAAGCCCTAATGGTCTGTGTGAGAAAAATGGAGTTTAAACATTTAATCTGTCTCATCCAGCCATTACATTAAGAATTTTTAAATTAACTAGGTAGGGTTATGATGGTGCAACCACAATACTCTTTGATAGTAAATGTATGCAGGGTCAGTTTTTGATTACACTGGCCAACAATGACTTTTATTATGTATTTTTGCACGCTGAATCCAAATATGTTTTCAGAATTTCTCTATTGCCCATAGTTTTTTGATCCACTATACTGGCATGTCATTATGTATTGTATGGAAAAGCAGTACCAAGGAAAGTGGATCCCCTCTATGTTGGCAGACTACTGCTGGACAGTGAAGAGGGATGTTCCTGAGGCCAAATATAGGCAAAAAACATACATTTTACATGTAATTTATTTACAAGTAGTTAATGTAATGATAGCTTTATTTATGAATAAGTAATGCATCACTGAATTGCCTTGACACTTAAAAAAATTATAAACAGATTCGAATTCAGCGTAAAAAGTACTATCTTAGTTTGTGAAACAATACATTTTGTGGCTCAGTGTTATTGTGAGTATCCTCTGTGAGGAGCTGTGTAAAACAGAGACCGACAACCCTTGATGATTTTTCTACTCCTAACTTTGGTTTTACCTGGGCGAAAGGCCATTTTGATCTTGATGAAAGCCTCGTTGCAGTCAGCAAGCAGGTACTTGGCTTTTCTGTGGTAGATACGCACAACCCCCAGCAGTAAGTGGCCAGAAGTGCGCAGAGCCATTTTCACCTAACACAAGGAAACATTTAATTAAATACACACAGTACTTTATTAATAAATTACTACATTATTCTTTATCCTTTCAACACAAGTGTTATTTGACAGATACACTGTATTATGGAACTTTGGTGAGTATTTCAGCTTCACCTTTGGAGAAATGATGCTCTCGACACTACTCTCCAGGTTGCACTCAAACACATGTGCCTTGGTCAGCTTCTTATCCCAGTGGGCCGCCAGCCAGATTTTGGCCAGCGGCCCACGTTTGCTGAGAACAAAGTGGGCATAAAACATGGTCCCAGCAGCTTCTCACAAGTGAGGTGGCTGGGGACACCAAACCTGTGAATCGAAAACAGCCAGATGTTATACTTCTTCATGCTTTGAGGACCCAGATTGTTTGCAAAGTTCAGTTGAGATAACCAGGATGACAAATGCTCATATTAGTAGTTTCTGAACAAAATGATATTGAGCTCTGAGCAAGGGTATCAGCATTTGATGTGATAAAAAACAATCTGTTCTTACACATGGTAACTTAAACTTGAATTAATGAAATATTGGTCAAACTGTAATGTGACACCAAAAGCTAAACTCCTGTTTAGTGGGTTGGTTGACACAGTTTAATGGTAATCAACAATTATAACCACAGCAGGCCTTCCAGGCAAGGCAAGTTTATTTATATAGCACTTTTCATACATGGTGGCAATTCAAAGTGATACACATAAAAGAGTTGTTACACAAAAAATGAAAGTGTTTAACAAGACTATTTAAAAATGAAATGTGCAACAATTGATTTAAACAGAACAAATTTCAAATCTACATAAATGGGTAACTACAACAAAATGGTAAAAATTAAAATAATTTAAAAAAGAGTTCAAATTAAACATGCAAAATGTTGAGATTTATGAAAATAAAGACATAAGTTAGACATTAATATGCATCATAGTGCTGAACATAACAAGTTACAAGTGCAGTGCTACAAGAGAACAGTGTTTAAAACTGAGCTCAAAGCCTCGAATAAAAACTATTCTAATATTCTCTGACAACTGGAACCATTTAAGAACAGTAAAAAAGACATTTTTTAACATTTTATTTAAAAAACTTTAGAGCTCTATTTATATACTGCTCAGATTGGTTTGCTCAGAAAAACAATAGTCTAGATGTTTTCTTTCAAACAGAAAAGAGAATGTCCTTGTGTAAAAAAAATAAAAAATAAATTAAAAAAAGAAGCTCACCTGAGCTACAAAAAAAATGCAAAAACACTGGGAAACAGACTGAGGGGGAGTACCAATTATGGAATATTTAAGTTCTGTACATTGTTTTGAATGTTAATCAATAGTGCCCTTAAATTGTTACACTTTTAATAAGTACTGGCCCTTTTTGTTTCATGATTAGTTCACTATAGAAAATTAGTACTATTTTCTTATCATTAGTACAGACGAAGCATTGATC
>JAOXYF010000005.1:12096949-12110666 GCA_028565775.1 Sternarchorhynchus goeldii | reverse complement strand
CTCTGCCTTATTCTTAATAAATCACTGATCACTGTTTGAGTGGAGCACAATGTTCATGCTTCAAAGAAAAAACTCGCACCATCTCACAGCGCCTCACAACCATCGCTGTCAGTACTGCTGTACCACTTTATTGATAGTGACTCCGGACAGGATGAAGTGTACAGAAGCATCTTAACTACTCGCATCAAAAACTGACACCATTGTCCATTAATACAATGCAATAATGCAAAAACATGCTACTAAAGTCCCCACATCACAAATCGTGGAACGCATGGGCACAGAGAAATCGTGACTGAGTCCTGTATGTTTCACACTAGACATGCATGTTTAAATTAAGCACTCCGCTTTTAAACCTCACTCTCACTATTTAATTTTCAACCAGTTAACTGGGATACGGAGGCAAAACAGCACAAATTCTGTGAGCATCCAATTAGATTTCATGAGTGCGACTGACCGAAGACCTGTCAAACAGAACTGGGCCTGTGATGCTAAATGCACCAGGCACTCTCTGATGATGCAGTTGTACTGAGTGCCTGTAGTACTTATTATTTTCATCTAAAATTTTTCTTGTGCCTCGGGCTATTAATAACGACAACTCGGATAAAACAGCATGGAATATCACATCGCAGCAGTTTACGTCGGTGCGCGCCTGCACTAAAAAGCTGTACGGCGTCGTCGCGAGATTTGGATTCGTTCTCAACATATTCAATGTTCTGCACTAAATCGAGCGCTATGTACTTTTAACAAGGTCTTCATTTTAAAAATATTAAAAGTGAAAATTCGGCTATACTATCAAAAACAGATGACAGGACTATCTATGTCAGCTGACTGCTGTGTGCCCGTCAAGCGATACCCAGTAGCGTAGACAATATTAGGCAAAGATCATAAGTAACTATTAGCTAGCTAGAATAGATAGCACTAACAGTGGCACATAAAGCGAATATGAGAGTATATGCACTAAATGCACGTAGCTAAATCAATTTAATTGCTTTTACTCCGTGTTACTCACAAAAACGCTCCAATCGTAGCTTTCCTTATTTGGCAACCGTATCCAGGGGTACGTCTTTCTCCACCCTCCTCCTTTAGTACAGTTTCCTGTAAAACAAACAAAATGGCGCCGTCCTCGCATTCCCTTTCTACCCGCCCAGATATTAATATAAATGTGCAGGATGTTTACAGTCAAAACTCACAAAAGGCGTAGTTATGTACTTGTTGAAAACAAAAGAATACATAAGAAACAACCTGAAGGTTTGATCAGAATATAAAACGGGCAAGACAAACCGCAGTGTAGTACTACAAGGTTTTCAAAGAAAAAGTCCAGGACTTAGGTCTTGCATAGTTTCTACCTTTGGTAATCTGGGATTTGCATTGGGCAAGTGTACTGTGACATCTATAGTTACAGTAGGTTGAACTGGGTATAGTATCTATGCGAGGGCTATGACATTACCCTTTGAGGAATCACCTCCTGGTGTTAACTGCTATACAAATAATTTTTTGTAGCAGTCTAAGCAGGGCATTTCATCTGATCTGGCAGACATCTGTCATGATGGATGTTTAGAGACCAATATATTCTTCACAGATTTCTTGTAACTTAGAAATGATATTATTATTTGGCTTGCTTGCACTAACAGTTTAATTCAGATATTAGCATCACACAGGCTTAGCCTGTAGTGCTCCACTGCTGTTCACAATAAACTCAAGGAAAAGCAACTTTTTCTATACTGGGTGTCTTGAAGTGAATAAACAGTTGTTCACAATCAGACACATTTCTTCTTCTTCTTTTTCTTCTTCCTCGTTCGTCTACTCTATGCTTCACATTGGTCTTCTCATTGCTGAGCTCATGCCAACCAAACTTAAAGAACTCACAGGCATCTGATATTTGATCTACTTTTTCACATGTTTTTTAAGTTATATTTTATCCTCAGTTTACTCCTCTTTGTTTTTTCCCCTGTTTGGTTCAATATTCAAATATTTCTTATTTATCTCACTTTTGCTTTGTTTCTTTGTCAAAATGTCACAAGGGAAAGGATATAGCATTAATAATGTTTGTGACACTGAAGTAGAATATTACATTCAGCATGTTCAATTAAAAATTATGTAAAACAAAACATAAATAAGATACAACACTGTTCAAACTAATTTCTTAAATTTTCTCAAAATGGTAACTAATGGTAATTAATCATGTTTTCCTTTTTATAAAAAAATATTGGTTAAAAAATAAGTCACAAATGGTTAGCTTCATTAACAGTAAAAAAATACATGGACTTTACTGCAATATAATGTAGTTTTTGATGTATTTAGAATTAACTCATTCTATATGATGTGGTCTTGATATCACTGGGATACCCTTGTGTGTGAGAGAAACACACAAGGGTATGTGATCTACAGAATCAAAATTAAGTTTGTACCGCTTCGAGATCACTACACTATATTGATCTAAGTGTACAAATATAATTGACATTTCTGTTTGACAGTGTTATGTATAAAACCTTAGAGTAACACCATACATTTGGCCAGGTGTTTTTCACTAGGTAGCTTTTGCAGTTTGGGTAGAGATTAGCTAGCTAGGCTGCTCAAACCCCAAGAGGCCGAGGACACAGAAATACAATGTGTGGGAGGGGCATCAGCTTTCTGACTGTCAGAGAGTAAAGCTCACGTAAGCTTTACACAACTCAAAGACCACCTGTTTTACACGGAAAGGGTAGATATTCTGGTGCAAGAAATGAGTCATTTACTGGCCTTTGGAAGGTTATTCACAGGACACAGTTTGTATTTTGTGTGCTCATAAGAGCAAGATTAATCTAATCAGGTTCCCTGGGTCTTTAACTGTTTGCCCTATCAAGTTTGCTATGTTATAGCTTTGAGTATTCTACTATTCCCCCTCCAGGGGACTGCATTGCAAAGTGTGGAAGAAGAACACATAATCCTTTCATCTATTTTTATGTGTGTGCTGGCTGAATGAACACCTCTTGTCACATGTTTTGGCACTTTTAAATGCAGGTTAGCTACATTTCATAAAAATTAACTACTATAAGAGCACTCGAGTTAAATTCAGTCCTTGTAAGTAAGTACTCAATTATACGATTTATTTTATTTTAAACGTAAAAGCAAAAATATAGCAAAAGAGAACAGAGAAATTTCCATTTAAGAGTTTCCCAATGTATATATACCATTACTGCCAGAGGGACCCTCAACTCCTGCCTTCATAGCCAAACTAGTCAACCTGTTACAATGTGTTTTGACAACTGTGTATTTCAGGAGACTGAAATTCACTGCAATATTTTGAAACTGTAGGCTACACTTAAAAAAATTCCAGGAATGCGTTGGGTAACATGATGAAAACTGTCATATTTTGGTTGTCTGTAAAACAGTTATGTTTGATTTTTCTAAGCAGTCAGTTTACCAAATGTTCATTGCCTCTCTAAGAGAATTCATGTGATTCAGTGTATTAGCCCTCTATGCATATAAGATTAATGTGATTCGGTGTATTAGCTCTCTATGCAAATAAGATCGTTTATTTTTGATTTGCATCCTGCCTTCTTTTCTGAATGTTTGTCTGCACACAAAAACCTTTGACTACATATTTTATCCAGACACTCTTAAAACAGTGTTAACTGTTGTTATTTCTGCAGCTATCACTAAATCACCAGATCAACAGTCTAGTTTCTCCCCACAACTGTCCATTAAAATGTATGTGGATAAATGTGTTTATTCACACTGAATGCATTTTCTTTGTTTTGCACAAGGTAATGGGAGCAGAGAACACAGATGACAAAACTCAGATTTAAGATTATTATAACTTACTGTGAAGAATTTGAAATTCTACGTAGTTCCAGTCAAAGGCATCAAATATTTCCATAGCCACCAGATGTCACCCTGGTTCCATCCCAGATCAAGCTTGATCTCCTCTTTATTTCTGGACTGTTTTTGGACTGTAGCTGGGCCCTGCTGGACTGTTTTTGGACTGTGGCTGGGCCCTGCTGGTTGCTGCATGAACAGCTCTGTAGAACGAGGCATGGAAGTGTGGGTAGTATGAGGTCAGAAGAATCTGAATATGAAATCTACATCTCTGTTTATGTAAATGTATTGCTAAATGTATATGTGCCAGTCCCTTTTGTCCCTTACTGGGAGAACACAGCAGAAATTAGTGGTAGTTTTAAAATTTCTTTCTTAATCTGAAACTGTTGAAGAATTTTTGCGGTTAACAGTATATGCTATGGTTTTAAATGGATTTCCTGACCTTCTGGAACCTGTGTATCCAAAGTAATTAATAAAATAAAAAAACTAAATTACATATTAAATACAAACTTAATAAAATGATTGATATTTCCAGAAAATTGATTGAAAATGGTTTTTGAAAGTGATTATCCACTTTAAGGAAATTCTTAAGTGGTGTGTGGCAAATTACCATACTTATTTGCTGTTCCAAGTGGAAATACTGTGGTGACAACTAACTCCTAAAATTACACATTAAAAAACATAATGGGTTAGAATGTAATTATATAAAAATAGTTTTGTATTAGTAAGTCTGCTCATCTGGAGGCATGCATGCCTAATGCACACAGAGGGCCTGCATCGATCTCTCCCATGGTCCTGTGCTGCATGGAGACACGTGTGTTGTCCTTATGTCGTCCTTTGCTGCTAACTACACTGGCACCTCCTGTTAAAGTATTTTGCATAAATCATAGGTGCTTTGGGTAATGAATGGGAACAGCTATTTCGATCGCATTACCTTTTGTGTGAGGGGATTTGGAGTTAGAGCACATGAAATTCCATTACCCCTCCCTGACAACTGAACTGCTTACTTTTAATTGGAAATGATCATAACTCTCTCGTGTGCTTTACTGCAGAAGGCTTTGGCATGCATTCATTCTCATATGGTACCTACAATGTCGTCACTGAATGAGACATCCATCAAATCTCAAGGCAGGAGACACTTGCTCTCCATCAGGCGGAAAGAAAAGTGACCTTGAGCGACAGGAAAAGGGAAACTTCCCTCTGATACTCTCCATCTCTTCACCTTTCTCTAGCTTTTTGTTCTGCGGTGTCTTGACACACCTCCCACCTTTGTGGGGTGTCTCCCTCCTCCATTTATACTGGACTGGCATTTTTCAGGGTCCGTCTTCCTTCACTTTTCGTTGTCATGGCTGAAGTTCAAACGAGACACTCTGTCTGGATGCTGGGGATCTCATCAGCCCTTTGGTGCATGCAGATGCAGGCGAGGGTATGGTACATGCTGGGGACATCTGCAGCCGCTCCCATGTGTAGCCATGGATGCATTTGCAATCTGTATTTGCAGTGGGTGGGAAATGAATCCAGCAGTATGGAATGTGCGGGATACGCATGGACATGGTTATCATATGGACTGCCAAATATGGCAGCTGAAGAGTTGTCCAGTTAGAAAAAAGGATAGATCAGAACTGGGTGAAGACTTATGTGTTACTTAGACAATCATCGATGTTCACTTTGCACAGCCCTGTAAGGTAGGTCGTTTAAACTTTGCTTGAATAATTCTGTATGTAATGATTGGTTAAAAATCAAAGAGTCCAGCCCAATTTGGAGTTAATTTTCAGACAGTCCTAGAATTAATTTAAGGCTCCTGTTAAAAGTGAACATCATTATATAATTGAGCAAGCACACAGTTGAAGTCTTAAACAAAAGACCATATTGCCAGGTGTATTCAAACACAACTTGCATAGACATTAAAAACCACAGAAGCTATACTTCCTCTCCTCACAGCTGGTACTCTTTTTGTGGCCCAGGTCTCTAAGTTTTTTCTACATTCCACCACAGTGTCCGTTTTTTAAACCGGTCTGTCGGCCAAACTACAAAGTGCTGCAGGTGTCGTCGTCTTGGTTCACGGTGGCAAAACGGTTCGATTACTAGCATCCTTGATCTTGGAGCTGGCAGGGAGTGATACAGAAGCAGAGAGGAATCGCCAGTCCTGCTCAGGTGTAAGATGTGCTCTCAGTGGTCAGGTTAAAATGAAATATAGCAGAGAAGAGATCAAAGGCTGGATGGCAAGTTCTGGTCCTTAGCCTTTATATCTACTGTAACATGGAAATGTAAGCTTTATAGTCCACATTCAGATGGGTTCATCTTCACATCATATGATACATCTGAGATGTCAGAATTTCACAGAAGGGTTAAGGGACACAGAGGCTGGCACAACTACTGAAAAATGAAAGCACTCATGCCTTAGTTTCAAACTTTGAGTTTCAAAAGGAACCCTTAAGTGATCCAGTAACTTGATGCTTCCATAATTATCAAGCAGTACACCATTCTGTTCATATTCATGTCCACAAGAGCAGAATAAAACTTCTCTGAGTTGAGCTCCAATGCAAAGCTTCTTTACTGGTGTCTATCCACTAGTTTCTTTGAACTTCTCTTTTATCTCTTTTTCAAAAGGCAAGAGGTATCAATATTCTATATGTTGTCACCCTTTCCATACATCTGCCTAAAAATAGTTCTTTTCATTAGTATTTCTCTCACTGTTATTTCTCTCTGATGGCATCATCTTGTTGAGCTGAAAATGACATCCAAAGCAAAGCACTATTACATATTTTGAGTTCACAGACTGATTGTTTTCTAATAAATTTGATGGATAATAAAGATTTCTTTTTTTAACAGTTTCTGGTTCAGCTTTGCAGTTTCATCCTGAATTTCAGCCTTCAGAGGAGGCCAAACGCTGAAACCCATCCCATATATCTTTTACACATTTTTCATGATGCAACCAATTACTTTTACACTGATGCTTATCCTCTTAACCAACTACCAACTAAAAATAAGAATTGCTAGTCATTTTATATACTTGACTCACTGCCACAGCCTACTGGCTTGAACCCCAATCTCTGTGCACCATGTATGAATGAGAAGCTCTCTACACATACTGTACACCACTGCCATTTGGGCATGTATGAGCTCAGCAAAAACACTATCACATGACTGATGAATCAATCCAAGCTGTCACAGGTGGAGCCAGGGATACTGCAATTTACTGCTCCAGGCACTGCTAGTGTAATTAAGGCTCAGTCAAAGGGGAAAGAGAAGAGTCCACCCAAGTGGAGACTCGAATTCCTGCTGTCACTGCATCAGACTGTGAGAGGAGATGTCAATCAAACCGGTGCGTTACAACATCTGTGCATGTCCAAAGAATCAAACCAATATATACTGTCTGATAATGCTCTGTTTCATGTATCATGCTGTTTACTGGGATCTTTGGTCTCACTAAAGGAGAGTAGCCTAAAACACACTCAGAAGTATACAGAAGTACACACCATATTGGCTATCATATGACAGCCAACGAAATGAAAGGTCTATGGTCAAAAACCTATTCATGTACATTCACTAACAGAATTGCATTGCTATTTATTAGCATTATACTGGTCAACATACTGGTCAATATACTGCTGGACACTGAAGAGGGATGTTCCTGCGTACAAATATAGATATATATATATGTAACATCTTTATTTATACATTATATAAAGTAGAATATCTTTATTTATAAATAGCTAATACATATGTACTGTAATTGCATTAATGTAATTGTATTAATGTAATAATGCAAATTATATATAATTCATGTAATGTAATTAGGTAATATATAATTAATGTAATTTCTATGTCACTTTAAAATCTTATGTGATGGGGAAATTCTAAAAATATTTAAATTCAGCATAAAAAGTACTAAAAAAAAACTATTTTAGTCTGGGAATTAAGAAAAATTTTAAATTTTGTTATAAGCATATCAGCACAGGAACAGAAGTTTGTTTTGGTCTAAAGCAAAATGGTAAAGCTTGAAAGTGTGAGATATCACCAACAGCAAGCAGTCCAGACCAGCATCCAGCAGCGCAGCAAGATGAAACTGGTAACCAAGAAAATCACAAAAGTTCTACAGAATAAAAAGAAGATTCTTTTCTTCAGATACGTCTTGACTGATCCCATGAGATGTAAGAGTATTTATTTGTAAAACCGAACACATGCCCGGTTATGTAGAGAGGACAAGGAACACACATTACAAAAGGAATTAGCCTTTTTTAATCTTACATTGCATTGAAAATTTACATAATAGATTCATACATTTTACAAATAATTTCTCCATAAAAATATATTTCTTTACAAAAAATCTTTTTTTAATTTTCTCTTTTCTTAGATCTTTTGTATGCATTAACATAGAGGGAGTAACCCAGCTGTACTGCAAATGTTCATCCACTTCATTGGAAAGAGTCTGTTCCTTGATCATATGGGTGTCTCCTTTTATTGCAGTCAGTTACAGGACAACATTGGTGGCCAATCAGCTCGCACTGGGAGGAAGGGTCGGACCTTTTGAGCAGAGGCCATGGTGCAGGACGAAAGATGTCCAAAAGTTCTGACCCACAAATTCAGTTAATGAGGAGAAAACAGATTGACAGAGGAAAATAAGAACGAGAAGTGGGAGAAGCAGCAGACCTGGGTCATGTGGTTTTTGGTAGGCACTGTGTAAAAACCATAATAATAATAAAAAAAAGAACACTGCCACTTCATTAAAATGTAATGGTAGGAAACTCTACAGTACTGTACAGTGCAGATGAGAAGCAATGAAGCAGAACTCCTAGACCTGATGCTCAGCACAAAAAATGGATGATCGAAAGATCACAGACTGATTTCTTAGCTTCAGGGACTCTTGGACAGTGATGTCAGAACAAGCTTCCTGAAGTCTGCAGCCTTCTGTCCTGCCTACGGTAAGGGTCTCACCTGTGCACTAACCTTTTAATCCTTGTTCACTAGTATGGCCTTGGTTAGGGAGAATGTAATGAGAGGTACAGTCCATTAGAAGGCACTGGAATGAATCTCACAGCTTGAGGGTCTGGGAGCACAGAACTGAGGTAGTCTGACCTTACTGATGGCCAAGTGAGGGTTTAAAGAGACAGCCATGCCACTGGGAAAAAAAGAATCACAGATTATCCAAATTTGGCTAAACATTTGGATAAGATTTCACTATTATGAAAGAAATTCCATTGCTGCTTAAATGTTTTGACAAATGACGATGCTATATAAATGCAATTTTCTTTTAAAAGAAAGAATACCAGATTAGACTATGCCAAATATGGTGTAAAGAGTGATTATTCATTTTGGCTAACCCAAAATATGCTAAGGTCCTTACCTGTTTGCCCTTTAACAAACATTCACTTTCATGTCAACGTCAGACTGAATCGGAACAGTGCTCCATTGCCCATGGGTACTAGAATATTATGATTACATTGTTGCCACAATACATATTTCACACACATGCAGGCTCCTTAATGTTGATGTAATCTGAGTTTGTATAAAAGCCTATGGTACAAATGCCAAGTGCATTTTATTTCATACAAATTTCATAATAACAGTAGTAATTGATATGAATGATAAATGATCAAAAGTACCAAATTATCAAATTCTCAAAATGCTAGAGATATTTAGCTGAAAAATGAGGGAGTGCAATGTTGCTTCCCCATGAAAAAATATTTAGGACGAAAAAACTGTCTACACCACACCTCACTGCAGACTTCAGGTCCAAAATACTGACATTTGTCCCAGAGGTCATATTGTTGTGTACCAGCACAGACACACACCGCATAATGACAGCAGTTTCAAAAACGAGGCAGGAAAGGCGAGTCAGTGCCCCACATACCACTTGAAATGTCAGTTTTTGACACATTTGCTCTCTCATTGTAACACTTCACACATCACAGACTACCTCAATGTGCAAACAAAGATTCGTGTGTACACACTGAGAACTAAAAGCCAAGGGGCATGGTCTTTAAACAGTTGAGAACGAAACATCATTTATCACTAAAGGAAAAACCAACAAATAAAATTTGTTTTTGTCAAAATGAACAGCACTCCTTTAAATTTCTTCATAAATGCTTGATAGCAACTCTCTCTTCTGACCGCTCCCATGTGGTACGTAGCACAAAAATATAAGTGGTGAATAGTCCTCATATATATAATGCAATTAGATTTACACATCCCTTTTTTCCTTAAAAAAAGTTGACCCAGTTGAGCATGAAGAATCACTCACAGAGTGCAAATTGAATAGCAGAAGAGCTGTTCACACATTCTGCTTTAAAGATTGAAGATTTCAGGTTTTTAAGAGGCAGATGCCCCTCCCCCCTCCCCCCAAAACCCTTTGATGTCATGTTGATTCCATGTCCTCTGTAGATATAGATGCACATGGTCAAATCCCGGTTCCTGAAGAGTGTGCTTTAAGAATCAGGGGAAGGGCAACAGTGCATCGACAGGATGGTCTCTGCTGGTTCAGAGAAATCCATCCCTGCATGGGAATCCACACTTTGTTTTAATTAACAAACATCAGCAGAATAGCCCCCCCCAACTCCCCCCCCCCAACAAAAAACAAGGAAAGAAACAAACAAAAAACCCCAAACAAAGCAAAACCAAAAAAGCACCCACCCCCAAAAAATTGTTCTTGCTTCCAGTGCTCCACGTTATACCATTGTGCAGACTGTGTTTAAGTTGGGATCGAAACGCACGGCCTTGCCCTCCCCTGTCTTTGTGTTGGTGTTATACATGGGGTTCTCGAAGGCTGCCTGGCCGTTGTTGTTCTCATGGACTGAGCAGCCTGTATATTGAGTTTTTGGAGTAGTCCTTTCAAAGCAAAACAGACCATGCAAACCAGAGTATTAGCAACCAGCTACACAAGATTTGAGCAGAAACTACTTCACAGAGCAGCACTAGACAGTGTCATTCCAACTTTTCCATTCATTGCTCTGTACAGTATGACATGGTCTTCAGTGCCTTGGATGTGCCTAGTGCCTAGTCCATTGTAGGGTGATTGTACACCACGTGTTCACAAAAAAGGTCAATCATACTGAAAAAACCTCAGTTAATATGCAGTTAATATGTGTTTTGTGGATGATTCTGAGAACGGCTCAAGCATTTGATTTAGTTGTGATAAGAGTTTAGTAAAACAGGCTTCCTTTTGTACTTACCGCTGTTTGTAGAGGTAAAATCCAAAGCCTGCAAAAATCAGGGCGAAAAAAGGCACAAGGATTGCTATGGCCACAGAGCTACTGTTTGTACCATGTGGTGGATTTGACGAGTTATTACTTTCTGACATGTTCAAACCTGTGGGAAGGAAAAGTAGAAAAAAAATCCATTAAGAATCCATTCATAGTTCTTCTCACACTGTAAAACACAAAAAATTATATTGTAACATTGTTCCTCTCTGCAAAACAGCAACTTTTTAGAAGGGGCAGAAAACCTTTTGGATTTTTACATTACTCTTACCTAATTATCATTAAATTTTAAGCTTTTAGAGAGTTTAGACGTTTAGCTCGCTGCAAAATGCCTAGAGGCCATACATGCAGATATAGCTTTTAATTTGATTTTCTCAAGGTGTATCTAAATGTCTGTGTGTATGTGTGGGTCTGTGTGTGATTGTATAATTGCTATAAAAGTAAAGGAGGGCTTTCATAAATTTGCTTCAGACATTTTCAAGAGTTTTCCTGAGTGCAAATGGCAGGGATTTGACTAAAGAAACACATCATCAATATATGCTAACGTATCCAGTTAATCCCATTACACACTTTGGGGGGAAACTCTGAGTCATGAACACATTGCTAAGTGCTCTGGAGCATCTCTGAGACAGAACATTCATAGACCTTTGTGAACACATTCTTGGCTTTCCAACAAACATTCTGAATGCACACTGAATTTACCCTTGCACTGTCACACAGCAAAACCAACAAAAATACCAACAGAACTACCTTTATTCTCCTCATGTTACTATGATTAATATGCCCAAAATTACAATCTTTACTGTTTATATTTTACTGTTTCCTATACCCAGATTGCTACCTTTGTTATATTAATATTACTATCTTTCCTATACTTGTTTGACAGTAGTTTTGTTGATTGAAAAATAACTGACTTTATACAAACTACAACTGCATACTAGAGATTCATGAAATTGCTTCATGGGTTTCAAATAATAAAGGTGACATAAGTATTAATTCAAAGGAAAAAAACCCATAGGACATGTAAGACAAACCAAATAAACCAGAGATACTTTACCCAGCCTTTGAAGACCAAACTGGCCATAGTCTTTACCCTGTATAAAGCCCTGAAACACATATGTGGAACCATCAGGTTCTGCAGATACCTGGAAAGAGATTGGAAGAAAAAAAGAAATTTGATATCAATAAAAAAAATGATTGAAAGTGTGTTCAGAATAGAGAACAAAAAGAAGCATTATTACTAGAATATTTGGGGAAATTTTCATATGTGGTCAGTAAATAATTTTGTATATATGAAACTCCTGTAAAGATGCAGTTGAGGGTACAGTTTCAGATAAACTTTTACAAAACCACAGATGGGAGCCATTTTCAGTTAATCTCTTACAAAACCATCCAGCGACCACTGCTCCTCCTTCATCCTGATCAGTGTGGTTTGAGAAGATGCCTTCATGTCGTACATGAGCAGCATCAACCTCGCTTCCTGGCTCTTGTAGACACCTGAGTGCAGCAGTAGAATAGAAGTAACCAAATAAATGTTGTGTCAGCAGAGGAAAGGTAGGCAATCAAAAGAAGCGGCAGCAGAGACGGGTCAGCCACACAAACTTGTGGCAGCAGAGGAGGGCAGCTAATCAAACGCAGTGGCAGCAGCTGCTTCACATCTCCCTAATTTCACTGTGGCAGGCAACGTGTTTCTCTGTTATCTGCCCACTCTGACAAAAAAAAAAGAGGTAGTACTCAAAATGGCCTACTGACTCACACATGCTTGGTTAATGTTCCCCACATCAAATGCAATAATAAATCCATCACATTCCACAAGCTGTATGAAGGAAAGTTAGGTAATGCTACTACTCTCTTACATACGGCATGGTCTGAACAGCCAGGCTGTGTTTGGAGTCGGGCGCTCAGCAGGGAAGCACATTTGTCACATGTATTGGAACAGACACCTTTCCCTCTAATTACTGGTAATGGCTGGTCAATTCCAAGTCAGATGTAAAAGGCCATATTTACTTATTTAATGCAAAGCATATCAGCATCACCTATGTAAACACTGTCTCAGATATGCAAATGAAGAAGTAGGAGGACACTGATGGAGAAATATGAAGCCTAATGATGGAGAAATATGTCAGAGTTCTATCATAAAGGACACGTTTCATTAAAGCACAGCAAAGGAGCATGTTTAACTGTGAACTGAAGAATTTAAGTAGGGAAAGATCAATGTGACCTTGAAACAGAAAGACAGAAAATTTGTCTTGATTTTCATTTTGCTGGCTGCTTTTTCATTTCAAAAGATAATAATCTGTCAGCATGGTGAATGAAGAAGTTGTAAACTAATGTAGTCTAAGACTATAATTACACTGCATTCTAATAACAACAAGGCACTATTCTGTTTCTGGAGAGTTTGTTCAGAAATGAAAGAGAAGTTGATTTCTCCAACTCTCCATTTGATTTGACTGGTAAACCAACCTGAAAGCTGCAGTTCCATGTTGCTACTAGTTAACGTGACGTTAACTCTACCCGTGCTTGTGTTAAAGCTTGTGATAGTCAGAGTCATTGGTTGCTTTCTTCCCTTGTAGTTATAGGAGCCCTTCCAGATGTAGTTTGGAGCAAATACATCATCTGGGACTGAGAGACAAACAAGGATTATTCATTAACCCTTAACAAAAAGATGCCTTAGCATTACAGCATATTAATATGCAATTAATGTGTGTATATATGTATAT
>JAOXYF010000005.1:12081948-12096852 GCA_028565775.1 Sternarchorhynchus goeldii | reverse complement strand
ATACACACATATATACACACACACATACACACACAATTATAAACTATGTATAATTAGAATCTGTTTATAACATTCAACTGAACTACTGATCAAATTTCATAAAATGGAATACTTTTTTAAACTATTGTTTAAATATATTTAAACTGTATAACATCTTGATAATCTATACAAAAACTATAGATTATACTAATGAATAAAACCAACCTTGATCTATAATTAACATGCTCATAGTAATAATCCTGAATCAGCCCTTGCTGTCTTATATAGCTTTATTCATTAGAACGATCTGCAGTCTTACTCTAAGAATAAACGAGCCAACACCAACGGGCCTGGGTCTTTAAGAAGCACATAAGAACAGGAGCGTCATTCGTTCCCAAACTCTGCTAATCATCTCTTCCTTGTCTTCTTTACAGCCTTGACTAAAAGAAAATGTTAGATGATGTTGTTGCTTTCTTGTGAAAGCCAGGCAAAATGGGAGGATGATCTCATATCTTCAGAAGAGTCTGTGAGTGGTCGTATGACCAGACTCCTTACTGTCCAACTGACTTGAACCGCTGTGCTACTTATTAGTTACTCAATCCTCAAGGGACCTTAGTCCAGAATACATCAAGACACCAAGCGACTGAGCAACCCAGGCACAGTAGGTTGGTAGAAGCACTGCTCTATTAAGCTGTTACTGTAACAGTATTTCTGAGTCGACCTATATGTGTAGTTTTGAAACAAACTGCATAATCTACCTTTGTTATTACATACTCACCATTTAGCTTGGGACTTGGTGTCCCAGGGACCGGCTTAATGGGCTTCTCTGATAGCTTGGAGCCAGCTACAATGTAAATAAATAAATGTATTAGTAGAGGGTTCATTTTTCATGTTCTCATATCAAAAATCAGATAGGTAGATAGTACGGCTGTGCTCCTAGAATCCTGTGCTTATTCCCATGCAGGCAGTGCCATCCCATAGTAGTGGCTCCTATCCCCTCTGTCTCTCTTTCCAAATGAAAATTTATCAAAGGACTGCAGACGGCAGGGAGGATGACACTGCCACTACATCAAGCACTACAACAAACAACATGCAAAGGCCTCCTCTGTGCAGCAAAAAACAAGGGGCACAGAAAAAAAATGGACCTAGTGTAAAACAGGGTGGCACACCGTGAAGTGCAACACCCCCCCCCCCTTTTTTTTTTTTGCTGTCTTTCACATCTGTTGGTGTGCAGTAATTATGAGGAAGCCTGAGGTGTGCAGCTGTATGCCCAGCCAGCTGTGCAGGCTGGGTGCCACTGCAGCGCTGAGATCTACAGGGGCGACCGACGGCCACACACGTGCTTACTGCCACGGTCTGGGTGCATGCAAAGGCAAAGCTCACTAACTGCTCGTCTGAGGTCTGTACTACAACTGATTAGTAGAGGACTCAGTCAAGCATTGGTCATCTTAGTTCTGTTGCCTGCTTTTGCAAATGGTTTAAAGAAATGCTTTTAGTGTTTAGTTAGTACATTTTTAACAAGTGAATTTAAAAACAGTTCAGTGGAATTTAAAATTGGTTTGCATACTATAGGAAGCTCAACAGTGACTACAACTGATTCAGACAAATCAAATATCCCCCTACAGACAAATCTACATGCAGGCATGAGTGGAATACCTACAGCATGTAAAGTGTTTGGGAGCTGTACCTCTACAAATGGGCATCTTTCCTGTCCAGGTTCCATCAGACCTGCAGACTCGATGCTCAGAGCCTCCAGACAAATAGAAGCCTGTCTGGCAGTTGTAGATGAGAGTGTACCCGTAGCCAGGTAGGTCCATCCCAACCACGTGTACATGGGGAGGGCTCTCTGGCTGCTTACAGCTGTGGGCTGGGGGCAATAAGGGAGACAGAAAGAAAGAAAAACAAAAAGAAATGAGAACATAAGGCTAACAGGGGAAGAAATTAAGACAGAAAGAAACCCAAAGAAAGGACCAGAACAGAAGATATGAGACAAGACTGCAGTGTGTTTGCCTTGAGAAATACCGGCACCTAGTTGAGCTTCAGCCAAGTCTCAGTGACTTTAGCACCATCTGAGAAATCTTGTCTCCTCCCTTGGACCCCCAAAATAAAAGCACCAAAAAATGAAGTTTGAACTCTTAAGATAAGTCAGCCTCCTGTCAATCTACCTAGAGCTAGTCATCTGTCTCTGCTCTATCGTCCTCCATCCTCCATCTCCAAAGCCTATCACCACCACTCCAAACAGCTCAACCGAGAGGACCGGGAATGCGCGAGACACTGATGCATACTGGCAGGCAGCGCAGAGAAGGAGCACACCTTTACCTGTCACTGCATCGTCAGATCAAGCAGAAGCCAATGCTCACTCACTCATTCTGGGAGCTCCAGTCCTGCTCCACTTTGATCAAAAGTAGTCCAGATTGGGTTCTGGCTCATTTCTCTGTTCTGGCCCTTTTATCTCGCACTTTGATACAACTCCTTATCGATGAGTGAATTAGTGATGCTCAAAACTGCAGTGAAAAAATATATCTCAAGTAAAAACAGGTTGAGGGATGTTGCTTGGCTAATTATGCTATACATTAGATTTTTTTATTTTTGCATAATTACTATGTCATGGGAGTAGTCCTGGAGAGCTGCAAAAAAGCTGAAAATGGAATAAAATAACTGTTTAATTTTAGTTTGGTTTTTGACAAGCAACTTACATAAACAAACCAAGGGCGCAGACCCCAGCATCGACAGTGACTCAGTGACTCATACACGCTTTAAAACACTCACCCTCATGAAACACAGGAGAAACGTATAACGGCAACGAGACCGATCACACACGCCACACCCACGACACAGCCACACGTACACACAGGCATACACGCTCACTACTCTGACACCACAACAGAGCACACGCCCACACAGACACGCCCACACACACGGGACAGGGGAGGCGGCCAGGGCGGCCACCCTGACATACTAACCGTAACCCACTGACACCTTTCTTACAGGAGGGTATGGAAGGTATTCATTTTGCAATAATTTACCATGGCAAGAATGATTATAAATTTTGGTTATAAATTATTAGGTTAAAAAATAGTGAAATAGGACTTAATTAAATAAATAAGTGCAGGTAGGACACGATGCTACTTAACTACAAAATACTTTGGAAACACCTACCGAAAGTGGACACCTAGCTTGCAATAGTGTTCAGTGACAGAGGACAACAAATATAATTTATATACAGCACTTTGAAAGTAGCAATATGTATTGTGCAAACAAAAATGCAGTATGTAATTACAGAAACAATTATGATTAATGTAAGAAACCCAAAAATTGCATGATTATGCAGAAATATACCAAGACCATTTAATCAATGCTATACAAATAAAGTGCTGAGAACTTGCCTTTGACCTATAGCTAATCCCATTGCTCAATCTTTTACATTTGCAAAACAATGACAGTACACTGGGGTAGTGACATATGAAGCAAAATGTAATTAGCTTTTGAAATGCTTGGGCTGAATGGCAATCTGTCTTGTGAAATTGGGAGGCAGCTGTTTCCTCTCAGCAGCCCAGTCTCTCCAAGCTGTTTTAATGGTGTTGATTCTGGAAGCTTGCACTGACGAGCAGGCGTGGGCTGGGTGACTGGGTAACGCCTGCCTGACGCCACTGTTTGGAACACTTAACCAAATCCTCCAGCCCTGCCTGACAGTGGAGCACTGGGCCAGATTTGCTCTCTTCAGCAGAAGAAAGCGATTCTAAAGAACTTCTCACTGGTTTTACATGAAAAAAGGTAACAGATGGTCATGTTTCCTGAGAACTGCTTGATAGTGACCTAAAACACAAATGACTTAAAACTGAAAGACATGAACTTTGTTGTACAGTGGTGGTCTGCAGTTGGCATTTAAAGGGTAACAGGGTTCTTTCAGCACTAAGAACTCAAATCACACAGCCTACCAAGGCACCCACTGAAAACATCAGTTCCTGCCACACAATAACTATGGCTATGAAAACTGTGCACTCAGCTATTTCTGAATTACTGCAAAAAAGGCATTATGCAAATAGTTTCTTATTTCAGATCCGTTTCCATGGTACTCTATCCTAAGCCCTGGGCACTTTTAAAATCCAAGTTTGAGTACAGAGAGAGAACTACATTACTCTGCAAGCCTAGATTTAAAGAACAGACTTCTTACATAATTCAGAATAAACCCAAGATGGCCACTGTGAAAAAGGGCGCAGAAAGTGATCTCTCACTGTCCAATAATACGAATCAATGTCTGGGTGAAATCTTGTCCAGAATTTCTTTACTGGTTATATATTAGATAACTTATGAACCACCACACTGGTGGAAGGACAGAAGACCCCGGTCTTGCAGACACTCAAGAGGGCATTCTCTTTAGAATGTGGTCTATACTGTGGTCTATTCTGATTCACAGTAGATTCAGCTTCTTGTTACCTTATCACCTGGTCTTATATGTCTAAGAGGAAGTTTCCAATAAAACAACTTACGGATGCACTCCGGCTGGGTTCCGCTCCAGGTGAGGTCGGCCTGACACAGACGAGTGGTCGATCCCTGTAGCAAGTGACCAGGCTGACACTGGAAGGCCACCATGCTTCCCACCTGCAGTGTGACATAACACAGTGACATCAGACCGCACAAAGTTCAGCAGGACATAACACAGTGACATCAGACCACACAAACGCATTTACTCTCAGCTATTTGGGACACATTATATATGTGTAAACCTTGGATGGAAATTTCCTGCACACTGATACTACAAAGTGCTATGTATTTCTCACTTTACTCGCTTTTCTCACTTTATTTCTCACCTTATTTAAATATTTCTCACTTTATTTATGTGCACAGCTGATTGGGAACACCACTACTATTTACATTTAAAATCAAATGGTATCATTTCCTTATGGTTTCCAGGACAGAGCTCATGAAATGGGATGTAAAGAGGTTGCAACTGTTCTGAGACACGTTAAAACTCCATATGTAAATAAAGTCCACTGTATATCATCATAACTGGGGCTGTTAAAGACCTCATCAGCTGTGTGTCAGCTCGTACCATTGTACTTACAGGAGTGCATGCTGACACTCTAACATTAACTAGACTGACACATATGAGGCAGTGAAATATTAAAATGTGTCATAGAGACACATGAGCTGAGCACATTAATTGATTAACACGGTGTTCCTGGCGATGAACCCAGCTGACAGGCCACACACACCAGCGCTTATCTGAGGGGTACAATATCTCCTTCACTTCACTTCAATAGCATTAAAGTGCCAGCTAGTGCAAATGATTTATTAGGAAGGAAAGCCTGCTACTTCTCTCTTCGCTAAAGCCTTACCCTGAGCTGACCCAAACTTAACATTAAGGGTTACTTTCCTGAACACATATTAAGTCTAATACCAAATCTAATCAACTTGCTTTTATTGTCCCATCCGTATATGGAGTGCGTGTGAGAGATAGACTTAAACTCGACATTCACACAGTGTAGTTAACACACAGAATACAATACTCACAGTACACAAGAAACATACCGGATGTGCAATGCAAAGTCAGAGGCGAATCACCACTGCAAGTGTTTTTTAGTTTAGGTTTAGGATTCAGTTAGGTTTGAGAGACTGACCCTAAACGCTTAATACTGTCAAAAATAACCTCCTCGCTCTTCCTGTGCCGTTTTCCTCCTGAATATGTACTTAATCAGTAAAAATCATTTGCTCGTTTGATGTTCCATCGGTGGCCTGCAGCCTGTATCCTACAGCATCGGCAGCTCTTTACATGCTGCTGTGGTTGAGAGGTGTCAGAGCCATCAGCTTCCCTTTGGTGTGGAGAAGTGGTTCTCTCACTGTAATAGTAATAGCACATTTACTATTCGGATTGCGTTAATGGCAGATGAACAGCTGGATGTGCGTGTGTCAGTGATTCTGAAAAAGACAGGCTTTATTAAAATGCCCTCCACTTTCACATGCATATGAAAAAATCCTGGATGAATCCAAAGCCTCAATCAGACCCTGGCTGAGATGTTTGAGTTTCTGAGCCCAGATTCTAACATGTTTTGAGGCACTTTTATTTTATTTGTTTTATTTGTTTTTTATTCAAAATTCAGCAAGTTTGTTTGCCTTTTTTTGCTGTAGTAAGAGGAAGGGTTAGGGAAATCTTACTAGCAGGGTTAGGGTCTGCTAATCCAGTGCTGTACTGTACTTTCCTCTTGGGTCTAGTTACAAAGGCTTTAAGTAGTGGACACAATCATCCCCAGCACAAAAAAGTCAGAATAAGTCATGTTCAAAATAGACCATGTGCACAGAAAACTCAGGTCAGAATGTTTAAGAGTTATTTCAGCACTGCAGGGTTTAAAGTGTGGGCGACACTGTTCATGAAATTACCTTGAAGCCAAACGTCCTGTTCATAGAGCCGTAACGTGGTGTTCCAGGATTCTCACAAGTGGTGCGTGTTGGTTCTGTAAAGAAAAAAAAGAAAGACAGGAGAGAAAACAGGACAGAAAAACAGAGTGAGAGAGAAATCAAGATTCTATCCCTCACTGCTGCCGGCTGGCTGTCAGGGCAATGTACAGCAAACAAATGAGTGTAGCATAATGAACGACAGCCCTCATGAACATTCTGATCAAGTCCCACACCCCCGACTGAAGGTAAGACCACGTGTCTCCTGCGGAACTAGGACCTGGGTTACTGCGATGGCTTTGGAGCCTCTGTGTTTATGTAAGTGCTGCAGCAGCTCTGGATCAGTTTTTGGGTTTGTTTTCTTCAACGGGGAAGGGAGAGCCAGCAGGGGGCAGTGTTGTGCAGCAGTAGGGCTGCGCGGAGCCCAGCTGTGGTGCACAGTAATTGGAATGTGGAGCACATCCATGAGCTGACGCAGAGAGCAAAGATTCAGCGCGGGCGTGCGAGCGCCAGGACCGCCTGGCACAGCCGGCCTGTTTTCCTTTCTGGAAAAAAAAAAAATCCCTTTCCATACAAAATTTTCACGTGTGAAAAACAGTGATGTTTCACCATATATGGATGCAATATGAAGGCAAATGTGTGTGCACACTTGCATTGGCTGAAGCAGGCAGCGTTGGTTAATGTGCTACGTGCACAGTAGCACACATTCTTACACCCTCGCACACGTTTGCACACTCACATTTGACAGTGTGACCTAATTCTAAACCTGCTTTCTGTCAAGGCAAGATCTGGCAGTTTAGAACTTTCCTGAAAGACAGCAGACTGACATTCTGTGATGGTAATCTAGACCGCATGGAGATTTTCACAGCAGTCAGTCCAGCAGCAGATAATGCCTCCAACCAGCGGGGTGTGCTCTAGCTCTGTGTGTCTCTGAGAGAGCGTATTTGTACAAGTGTGCAAAGATACTGCTTGGTCTCAGTTTTACATTACACATATAAGTCGAGCTCCAGCCCTGTTGCTTGTTCAGGTTATAGGAGTGAAGCACATGCATCTACTAGAACATGAAGAAACTCCCTAATAACAAGTTAAGATCATGATGATGATCAGCTGTATAAGTAATTAAAGTTTCCTTATAACTTGGTCCAAATTCCTTGGTGATCATCCATCTATCATCAATAATTCTTCAACACAGCTTGGAAAAATCAGTCACTTAAGTCTGTTAATATGAGCGAGGAGCTGTAATCCGATTTTTAAGTGAACTAGAGCTTTTGTTAAACATGTGAATCATGAAACAAACAGGGTTGATAAAAAAATAAATGCTCTAAGCTTTCACATGCACATGAAAAAATACTGGATGAACACAAAGCCTCAAGAGGACTTTGTCTGAGAAGCTGCCATGTGCTCACAGGCAGTTCACCCAAAACATCACACACACCTGCCCAGATTGCGACAAAAAAAACCCCTGTGCAGCTCAGTTCACTCTCAGTTACAAGATTCCCTTCCACATACCGGTTTAATAGCTTTCAATGTTACAATACTGAGACAAGAACTATGAAAGTCTACCTGGCAACTTAAAAAAGTCAACAGTGATGATCAATCCATAGATGATCATATTCTTAAAGACTCATCTCTTCTTAAAGGGAGTGGTTTGTCTTTTGCAGAACACTTGTTTTGCATGGCTAAACTGCCTTGATGAGAACCGAGACTCTGCCTTGCTCTGAGCCTGCCTCGCTCCATCGGGGACTGTTAAGGGTGTATTCAGTGCCATTACATGAAGGCCAGCTGACAGTGGCATGGTGAGGACCCATGACTCCTGCCCTAGGGGACCCAGGGGCCCTGGTTTGTCAACTCCAATGGCTTACATGTGATTTAGCTTCCCCTAGCCTCAGCTCCACATTTCATATCTTGCTCCCTCTTGCCTGACAACTGCTGCTTCCCTGTGCGGTCGCTAAAAGCAATGGCCTTGTTCTTCTCCACAATAACTTTATCAATAAAGCACAGAGGCTGTTTGGGGCAGTGTTAGCTTGCTCCTGCCCAGCTAGTAGCGCGACATTGATTTTTTTAAAGGGGGGTGTGGGGGGGGGTGTTGTCACTAAACACTGCTTGTTCTTAAGCTTAGCGATAAATAAGAAAAACAAGATTCAGTGGAAGGAAGCGATCAAAATAATGAGGCTCGATTGCAGAGTTTCTGGCAAGCGCTATTTGAGAAGAAACTCAACTTACTAATAACTGAGTTCTGAATGACTAGATAGATACAAAAAGGCTGCTGCCACACCTATTTTACCTCTGTAAGTTTTACTGATTAGAAGTGAAAAGCAATAAGTAGTTATTTGAGAAAATGACATGACTAATTGCTACAATTTGTTCCCCTGAGTTAAAACCTAAATTACTACACAGAAGAGGCAACAAATATTATATACTGAGAAATATTTTGTGTACTGAGTCAAGTAGCATAATTCAAGTTTATGATCCTTAAAACAGTGCCCAGCTGAGTCTCTGTATTGCTTCATGAACTGTATGCACTACACAGAGCTAAATGTAGCTCACCCATATGGATACTGCATGGCTGCACACATGTCAATATCATAAATTCCCAGCATTCCTAGTTTATCGTACAGCCTGCTTGGCAACGCATCAGTATTCACGTGGTCTGATAAACACACAGCACGTTTTGTCTAGCTGTCTCCTCTGATGTGTTTGTCAGGAACCGCACTTCAGCATGAGAAAAGCACAGAGTAACTTATCAATACCATTCCAGTATAACCGTCTCCCTTTATCTCTCTCTCTCTCTCTCACACACACACAAACCACTGATTCAACGATTAGTCGATAAAATCGACAATGCTGTCTACTAAAAATAATCAATGTAGACTTTTATTGTTAACGCCTAGTTGACAATAAAAGATATATAACAAAAAGACATATATTTTCTGAACAGAATGTACTGTAATACGTTACAAAAGATTTGGATCTCATCCAAAAAAAAAACCCCCCGCAAAAAAACACCTGCATTATACAGCAGAATTCAAATAGAGTCAATGTTTCATTATTGAATGCATGAATGTTTCAAACCCTGCACTACATCTGCTGGCTTCCAGCCTAGCTAGTTTATATAGAGATTATAGTTTATATAAAGTTTATATAGAGGTTCTACTGTTTATTGTGTTTATACTCATTATTGTTCATAAAATATTCTGATTGATGGAAGAGGATAGAGTAAACAAAGTAGAGAAATGTGATAATTCACAATTCAGTCATTTAATAGTTTAATGGCATCTGTTAAATTAAGCCTGCCTGGCCTGTTCAAACTATTTCTAAGTGTAGGATACCAAATAACTTTGACAGGCTGCCACAAGTACATTCAGAAAAAACACTCCAATTACAGACTACAATTTCTTGTAGTTGTGGGTGAACTGTAGTCAATGGTCAAAGGGACGTCTCACGATAACCGATGAAACGCAAGTAAGGTGAATAAGGTGAAAGATACTTTCTGTAAGTCACAGTGTAGATGATTCAAACTGCTGCTTGGTGAAATGTAGTCTTGAAGGTGAAGAGTGGTGAGGAAACACTACTGGGCTGGAGCTGGCAGTAAATGAGCTCTTGCGTTTTTCTGTATCAAGGGATAATTTTGGAACATGCTGTGTATAAAGCTTCTGCAAAATATTTGTTTATTTTGAGTTTAACTCACGGTTAAACAAACACACACGTACACACAAGTATACACGAGCACGCACGCATGTGTACACACACACACACACACACACACACACACACACACTCAAGATTTTATCGCCTGTAATAAGCAGGGCACTGGGGTTCGAACTTGGAAATATATATTGCTATATATTGTATATAGATGCTTGTTTTGTTCTACTGACCATTTCCCAGATGTAAATGGCTCCATGTACCATGTCACATTTCTGTTTATTCACACACACTTGATGCTTCACAAGACTGCATACGGCTTTAATCCTTTTGTGTTGTAGATGAATACAAGTCTGTCCAGTCCTGTTGAAATGTGCGAGTTCATTTAGTTTATTATATTAAACTAGTGGCGAACTTAAATATTAATATAACCTACAGCAAAACCCAGGCTGTCTCATGTTGGTCAGATCAGAGCCTGTAGGTACTGAAATTATCAAAGTGGTTTTAATAAGAAAGAAAGAAAACTGGTTGCTAACCCTTAAGTTATACATGCAGTCTCCGCAGTAATGTTTCTAAAATATAGGTTAAATCATTAGATCGCTAAGATCACTTCATTAACAGTTGTTAACTGACTCATTATTACTTCTGGACCTGCAGCACACAGCAGTGATGCAATTCCAGTTCAGAGAGAGTAAATGGTGAGCTTGGCCTGTGTTGGCCTGTCTGCTGCTACTGGAAGCCCAGACACGAGCTGGAGAGATTCCTACCAGCACATCACACAGTGAGGCTTTTCATTTCAAAACAGCTGCCATGTTGTCTGAAACAGCACAAACCACCGTGAGAAGAGAACGAGGAGGACCACCATCGTCAGATAACACGACAGAAACACACAACAGCTACTGTATAACGGCACACGCGCAACACACAGCATCAGACCAACAGAATAGTGCAATTACATTATTATATTGTTATTTACAGCAATAGCAAAGCAGTTCTAAATGAACTGGATCTTCAAGTCTAACCTGTTATAAATGAATTCGATTTTCTATGGTGAAATGACACCATGATTTTCTATATAACAAATTCATTAAAGATTTGGTGTTTTAAAGAAAATATGTAAGAGTTTAAACAAACTAGACTCTAACCTATTGCTTACAATAATTTTTCATATTGACATTTTTCATATCAGCAAGGACACAGAAGTTATAAAATTAGCTATATTATTCCCACATCTCCATTGGAACATATTTAACTTCATTTAGTTATGAATAATGTGTGATTATAAAAATTGCCTTCATTTAAAATGAATGATGCAGGTATACTGCAAAAGCTCATTTACTGTGGATACAAACCCATATCACTTCACACCAGACACTGATGAAGGCAGGATGTCCTGTAGAATGAATATGATTAAAATAATTCAATGAACCTAATAATACAAATGTGATCCCACTTATCAAGAAAAGTGAAAATACATTTTCTGCTTCCATCATTCTTAAAGGCTGTTAATCTCTGTAACAGTTTGAAGACTCCAGAACAGTGATTGGGAACACAGAGGCAGTGTGTTCTGTTTGGATCAGAGAAGGGCGCTGGGCGTGTTTTGATGGGGTGTGTTCTGTTCTGATGGGGTGTGTTCTGTTCTGATGGGTGTGTTCTGCAGGGTGCTCTGTATTTTCTGGGGTACCTATGCAGCGAGGCTGGAACCCACTCCAGGTGCCGTCAGCCTGGCAGATGCGTGTAGTGCTGCCCACTGGTACGTAGGGGGCACTGCAGCTGAACGACACCTCTGACTGGTAGATGAAGCTGCGGCCTTCCCTGAAGCCATGCGCCGGCATCCCTGGGTCCCCACAGAACTTAGCTGTAATGAACGACACAAATATATGGGAGCTTTGGAGAGGGGAGACTCTAATATAACAGCCCTGCAAAGAAAATCCTACCAAAGCATTTAGTCACACGCAATGAAAGCCAAGTCAGTGCTTGATGGCTGGAAACCATACAAGATACATATATCCTGGGCTGGTAAGGCTGCAGATGCACTGGACGTGATCAACATCCAAAACTGAGAAAGGGAGAAAAACTAAAATGGGCTCTCATTATAGTCCCGTGTCCCTTCCACACCCTTCGGATAAACCTTCCCTGATGGCATCCCTCTGTTCCTAACTTCTGTCATTACCAATCCAGCAGATAACTCAAAGCATTTTTCATTCGGATCCACAGGAAGCTTCTGAGAGAGAGTGAGGGAGAGAGAAAACGAGAGCAATGAAAGGAGAGAGAAAGAGGGCGAGAGGCCTGAGGGCTCCCACGGTGAGCATTAGCTGAGACCCTGCCTCTGTGGAGCACACCACGGTTCTCTGGAGGGAAAATCAATGGGGGGGAGGGGGGGCAGGTAACGTCACCAGCAGTCTGATTCATAATGAATGTGCCGCATGGACTCCTGCTCCTGGGATTCGACGCTACAAACTTGACTTCTCTTGATGAATTATAGATGTGCTGTCAAGACATAAAATAAGAGAGAGAAAGAAAGAGAGGGACAGAGAAAAATCAGTGCACTGACTACAAAGTCTGAGCCACAGTCATTCCTGCAGGAGCGAGAGAACCTCTGTGTTCCTGCCGCTCTCACTGCCACTCACGTGTGGCCAGCCTGAGAGAGAGAGAGAGAGAGAGAGAGAGAGGGCAAAAGAGAAGAGAGAGAGAGTGAAAGCAAGAGAGAGAGAGATCAAGAGAGCAAGAGAGAGTGACAGAGTGACAGAGAAAGAGAGAGAGAGAGAGAGAGAGAGAGAGAGAGAGAGCACCTTCCTGATTACAGTGCCTCTACATGTTTCTTCTCATAAAGCTCCAGTGTGAGTGTTGAGCAGCAGGCCTGAGTGTTGCGGACGATGGTACATGCCGATTGTCTCCGCTTCTCTCTACCTGCCCTCCTCTTCCCCGGATTTGCTAGCAGAAGGTTGGCATGGAATGTCTGACCTTTGTCTGAGCATTGTGCATCTTATATTTAACCTCAAGAGACACTTAAAACATGTCTGCACTAATGTGTCTCACTGGAGGGTCAAAACAAAGATCTGTCATCAGCTATGGCACAAGAAAAGTGATTCATTGTACTACAGTATTTATAATCACCAACTGATTCATTGTACTACAGTATTTATAATCACCAACTGATTCATTGTACTACCGTATTTATAATCACCAACTGATTCATTGTACTACAGTATTTATAATCACCAACTGATTCATTGTACTACAGTATTTATAATTACCCACTGCTAAAACACAATATAACTAAAGAGTGAGTTGTACTTTTTAGGGTGACAACTTCGAACAGTGACCTACAAAGCCTGGATCTTTAGTCCTAGACTTGACCCTGTTTATCAGGCATGGCTCTTCTTTCTGGAACTGGTCTCCTTTGGATATGGCCACTTTGTGAAGCTGGCCATCATCATCTCCAGGTCTGTGTTAGGGACAACCTTTCAGTGCCTCTGCTGTCAACCCACTGTGGCATCCAATCTAACAAAACTAATTGAAGTCATGCAGCGGCTGGCCCCACGAGCTACCCTGACACCAGCCACGGCTGGCAGTGCAGGGCCGATGCTCTGGAGTTGGCTTTTGTCTGCGCTCTGCTGTGGGATCGCAGTTCCGTTTGAGCTCCGCTGGTACTCACGCAGGCACTGGGGCACTTCTCCACTCCAGGTGCCGTTGCCGACGCAGGTGAGGATGGCGGGGAAGGAGAGCTCGTAGCCTGGAGAACAACTGTAGCTCACGCTTGTGCCCCACTCAAAGTCACTGCCTTCGAGGAGCCCGTTGGATATGGCTGGAGGAGCAGGGCATGTGACAGCTAGACAGACCAGAGAGAGCGAGAGAGAGAGAGAGAGAGGGAGGAAGAAAGAAAAGAGACCTGTTCATTTCAAGGTTACCCTGTTCAGAAGTGCAAAATGTTTTTTAATTCTTGACATGCGTAGGCTGTAGTGCTACATTTTTTTACAGCAGACAGTAGAATTATTTGTAATAACACTTTCAAAAAAGAGCTTGTTTAAGACTGCATAAAAACACGTATAGGTGGTAACACCTCTTTGCAACTACACTGCTACCAAAGTGACAGGGTAAATAAATAACAACTGGCCATTTCTACAGAAAACCCAGTTGAACCCAGTGTTGGGTTTATGTAAGTTTAAGCCCCTGGGTTTTCGTCTACCTACACTGGGCTGCATACTAAGCTCTCTGCCATGGTCATTAGTCTTCAGACACAGCATCCTAGCACCTCCCAAACAAACACACTCACAGTGACAAAACACCCACACATGCTACACAGAACGTGTGGAGGCAGGAGAGAGTCAAAGGAACAGTACTGTGTTTGTGTGTGTGTGTGTGTGTGTGAGAGAGAGAGTGTGTGCGCGCCAGTGTCTCTGTGCTCAAATGCGTGTCTGTGTGCATCTGTAAGAACACGTGTTTCTGAGCCTGTGTGCACATTTGTGTGTGTGTGTTTGTGTGGGTGAGTATGTTTGCACATGCTCATTTGTGTGTGTGTGTGTGTGTGTCTGTGTGTGTATGTGTGTGAGTATGTTTGCACATGTTCATTTGTGTGTGTGTGTATGTGTGTGAATATGTTTGCACGTGTTCATTTGTGTGTGTGTGCATGTGTGTGAGTATGTTTGCACATGTTCATTTGTGTGTGTGTATGTGTGTGAGTATGTTTGCACATGTTCATTTGTGTGTGTGTGTGAGTATGTTTGCACATGTTCATTTGTGTGTGTGTGTATGTGTGTGAGTATGTTTGCACATGTTCATTTGTGTGTGTGTGTGTGTGTGAGTATGTTTGCACATGTTCATTTGTGTGTGTGTGTGTGTGTGTGTGTGGTGTGTGTGTGTGTGTGTGTGTGTGTGTGTTGGGGG
>JAOXYF010000005.1:12056123-12075994 GCA_028565775.1 Sternarchorhynchus goeldii | reverse complement strand
ATATATGAATGAATCACAGATTACACAGACTATAAATCTGTTTTCCTGTGTATTTTCTCAGAAATGAAGATCAAAGAGACTAAAGCAAGCCAGTGGGATGCTCCAGAAGGACGTGACAGAGGGAGGCAGGCACCTTCTGTAGCTACCGCACCACACGCTGTGGGTAGTTTGCTTACGTTTGCAGAAGGGCTGGGTTCCAGACCAAGTGCCATTGGAAAAGCACATTCTCTCAGAGGAGCCGAAGAGGATGTAGCCTGTGGAACAGCTGAAGTGTACTTTACTGCGGATGCGAAAATCGCTCTCCTCCCTGCTCCCGTGTGAGGGCACACCTGGATCTCCACACGTCCCTGAAGAATCACCTTCACAGAGGAAAGAGAGGGAAAGAGGGAGAGAGGAGGTATGAATTAAAAAAGAGAAGGAAAAAATTAGAACAAAAAAAGAGTGAGAGAAACAGCAGATGATCAGAAGGAAAAGAAAAAGATTCAAAAGTTCATGTGATTTCATGCATAAAATGACAAAACCTGTTCCACCTCAACCGAAGGAAGCTAAAGGCCTCCTCTTGGCCTGTGAGCGTGTTCTGTGTAGGTCACACTGGTTCTGCAATCTTGAACCAGACACATTTCAAAGAGCTCTTTTTCACACACTCAAGGTTCCACCCAGCTCAGGAAATTGATAGTGCTGATTGATTCCAGACACTTCCATATATCTGAAACTGTGCAGTTCAGGATCCCTCAACTTTATGCTTCACCTGAGCCACAGCTTCATCTATCATCACACACACACACACACACACACACACACACACACACACACACACACATATACCTTCACGTAAAATCTATCCAGCTGTGGTTAAGGCAGAAATCCACAGTGCCCAAGAAGAACAGTATGGTCAGTAAAGTTTATGACAGAGCCCAGGAGGCAGAAACAAAAGAAAACAAGCACACCACCACCTCGTTTCAAAGTCATCCTGGAGTGGAGGCTGTGATAAAAAACAGGCATTACAGAGGATGCTAGGAAGTGTTCCACAGCACCGAACCTCTGCATAGGGCTGGGAAGGTAAACCTTCCACCGCACGCTACACACGCCAGCCTTCCTATTAAAGTGCACTCGAATAACAGGTGAGTCAACATCAGAAAATATCCCATGCGAGGGGCCTTGTCCACCTCCATGAATAAGTCATCATTTATTTAAGTGTGGAGTAAGGTATGAAAAAAGACATTGATCAAACTAATGTGCCTGTGAACGAAGCGCAAGCAGAGCTCTGGGGACAGATTAAAAATGGCTCCTAGTAAAATACTGTAGCTTCTTCTACACACTGATTAATATCAGCAAATAACAGGCAACCTGACTCCTGTATGGGATACTGGCTTCTTTCTCTGGTCATGGCTGAAGCAGAGTAGGCTGATTTTAATCATGTGATATATAGCTATATAGCATGTGTGTCACCTACACCACACAAAGCCACCACCTGAGGCCTCACAGGGAAACTGCATGCTGTTGTGAGCTGGGAGGTAAGTGGGGAGGATGGATCTGCTCTCCGGGGAGAGGAGGCTCTGATAAAGCGCTCTAACTTTCTTAGGGCACATTTTGACAAGTGATTTAGTTCCATTCTGATAGAGAATGAAAAAGACCAGGTAGGGTAGCTGGAATCTTATGATGAATAAATGAGAATGAGACTTCTGGTAAATTTCATACATGTTGTATGACTAGAACATCTCAGATTTATTAACTTTGGTGTAACTAAAGGAAAACTGGCTGCTGAATGTTAAGCTTCCTAAACTTGAATTCTGGGTGTAATACGTAATATTTCTCTGACCAATGAGAGCGAGCACCTCTCAGTGATTGACTAAAAGATTAAAATCTTTGTCTGTGCTCATGATTTAGTATCATGTCAGCATGTGCGGAACACAACATGGCAAAAACCATTAACTGATTGTGTGACCGAGAACAGTATAAACACACATCATGTGTGTGTGTGCGTGCGTGTGTGTGTGTGTGTGCATGCACATGCTTTCTGCGCTCCCAGCATTGTGCTCCGTGAGGCAGGAGGTGCTGAATAAGCACCCAGCTGCTGAAGGATGGGGGTGGGTGGAGAATGGAGGCGGCACTGTCCTCCCACAGGTGCTGTTGGATTCATCCTCAACAGCAGGCTAGAGACCAGGGAGGATGGAGAAAAGGCGTATGGAATGTGTAGGACACTTTGACAGGGGCAAGTCACTGCAAACATCCATTCTACATAAAAGCAAAACCTGGAATGGAGGTCCTGTACCACACTTTACACCCTCTTGAGAATTGAATATGATTTCACAAGATCAGTATGAACAAATCATTTATCTGCCTGTGTCTAAATATAAATATATAAATCCATGTAAATGTGTACAGTGCAAATTCATTCAATGAGATTCTCGTTCTCATGAAGCTTGGCTAGGCTTCATCTATCATGCACAACCTTGACATGTCAGTGTGGAACCACGGGAACAGCAGGAGACGGAAAGAGAAAAATTGTGTTCAACGCTGAAATGGATTATTGATCAAAGGCATTACTGTGGCCTTTTCAGCAATGATGTAAAGGTTTAGGTCAGAGTAAAAGCTCAGTCCCCCTTCATAACCTGGACAACTACTACTGCATGTTTGATTTGTCAACACCGACAAAAAAAAAATAAGCGATAAAAATTAACAACTGGATCAGAAAGAACCTTGAAGATTAAATAAAGTATTAAAGAAAAAAAAATCAGCTTATTTCCCAGAAGGCATGAGGAATAAAAGACCAAGTGCCTGAATTACGAGCACACCTCAGTCAGTGCGCAGGTTCGATTTGTTTGCCGAGTGCTGCAGAAGCAGTTATAGCTGATCAAGGCATAGAGACGCCCAAATTGGCCTCTGCAAGATCAGTTTGGAGTGGAAGATGAGCGTGCGGTCCACCCAGCAGCTGGACACAGCAGTTCACATTGACTCATGGCCTGGCCTGAACACTACTAATTGGGATAGAGACTGGCTGGGGGCGGAGTGTAAATGGTTGCATGGTGATGTAGAGGGGGGCCAGATCAGGCTTTACCTCTGGCTGGTTGCAGCCAATTAGAGGGAGCTGCCAGTAGGGTCAAATGCTCATAATAGCTTTGGCTAGCTAGCTTGTTACATGAAAGGGAAAAATGTAATCACACATCAGAACGGCCCACAGGAACCTCACATCTCACGCACATACACACAGACCTAATCTTTGTTCGCTACTGTGCACAACACCATATATATATATATATATATATAAGCACATACATATATTTATGCATGCATGTATGCTTGTGTGCAAGTTTTTTTATATGCATGTGTGTGTGTGTGTGTGTGTGTGTCTTTCTGAGAGTGACAGAGAGACTCTGTATGTTAGACCTCTTGCAAAAGACAGGAAGAGGAACTAAACTTATCCTGCTCTGATTACGTGCCAGGAAAACCACAAAACCCTGGAGGCACAACAAACACTTTGGGAAAGCAAGAAAACTCTCTAAGGACCCTGGGATAGAGACGAAAAATGAGAAAGAGGAAGAAAGCCAGAAAGTTGCTTGTTGCTTTCAGTTATTTCACTCTCACTCTCCTGGACTATTTTTGGGTCACAGAGCATCGTGGAAGACTGGGGAAATGTGTGCCATGACTAAACTAGCCTGGGTCTGCTTCTCTCTTTATGGCTTGCAGGCACTTAATGAAGGTAAAAGGGATAAGCAGTGATCGTGTGTGTGTGTGTGTGTGTGTGTGTGTGTGTGTGTGTGTGTGTGTGTGTGTGGAGGTTCATAACCACACTCTAGACTGCACCTGAGATGGAGATAGTCTGGTGTACTGAGGGAAAAGGGAGCTGGGCAATATAGGTCAGGACTGAGGGTAGAACATAAGACTCACACCACACAGCATAGCTACCAACCATCTTTTGAGCTTTTACTTGATTACAAGGAACATTCTTTCACACAGCTATAACAGCATACGAGCTATGAACAGAACCCTTTTACAATTCTATCAGCACCCTATCTTGATGTCAGGCAAAATTTTTCTAGAGGTTCCGAGAAGAGTCATGCAGGAAAAGTTTTACTTGGGATCCAAAGGTACTCTACACCATAAGAGTACCTGATCTATTTCATCCCAATTTAGAGTCTTGCTAGGAGAGGGACAGTAGAATCTCCAAATTGAAAGGAGATATACATTAGAGCATGAGACAGAGACTTTATGACCTTTTTTTTCACTGCAGGGTGGTAACAGATGTAAGTTACAGCTTGCCACTGCACCACAGAAAGTTTCTTTCTAGCTGTAAAAAAAATCATCTTTTTGGAGAGTGCCATTTCAGAATGGCAAATCTTGCTTGATACATATTTCGAAAAGGGCAACAGTATTGTCACACCATGAAGGTCTTCAGGAAAATGTGAAGCTCAGTGAACCCCACTGCTATAGAACACATTCCAAATGCCAGTAACTTAGGTATTCTCTCCTGCAAAATGCTCAAATTCTCCTTTGAATTTTTTTTCCAAGGACACCAAGTTGTGATTCGAAATCCAGCGCACGAAGAGTATGCACCTGGACGAACCTTGGCAGGAAGGTTCCTGAATCCCAATAACAGTGTGATGAAGGCCTGGCTGGCCTCTTGAGCCATTCTTTCCATGGCCTTTGGTGCCACATTGGCCTGGCAGAGAGCAGGAAAAGAACCTCACAAAAAAAAATGTGTGAGCAGGTGTAAGGCTATGGCTGATGTGGTAAGCTGTCATGTGGTTTTTGGTGGACCAAGGACATGACATTCAGCTCCAGAAGCACAGCAGTGGCAGTCACAGGAGGGATTATGCATTGGTGTGCGCCTTGAAAGGTTCTTTCTCCTTCAAGATCTGCACTTGAAGTTTCCATACTTGGTCTGTCTACCTGTCTCTGCTTTATAGACTTAGAGTATGACACTGTGTGCATAAGTGTGTGTGTGTGTGTGTATGTGTGTGTGAGTCCTCTATAGCCTCTGGCATAAAGCAGATGGCATGTCATCTCAATAAAGAGGACAGAAAACATTAAATGGTGCCCAGAACCCACAAATTTATTCCCTACTGGGCCAATCTTCTCATTCACACTCTCTCTCCCAGAGCAGCACTAGTATGCATGTCTAATTACTAAAAGAGTCACATCATACTAAGGCGAGAAAATGATAAAATAAGCAAAAGCATCCATTGTCTCTTCATGGGGTCATAGTCATCTTTAATCAAACACAGCCCCATAACAGCCCATGCACACAGCTGGGCTGAAGACACACACAGGCTCCAGGGCTCACTGTCTCCAGTCAGTGCCAGTAAGATACTCTGGGGCTATTTTGAAAACGGGCCAGAAATGGAAAAAGTGAAAGTTCCCTTTAAAGTCACTGTTATTGATTGTAAAAGTTCTTTGCTTACTTTCAGTAAACTTGGACACCAAAAAGGTTCTCCAATTTGAGCCTTTCTCTGAAAACCTGAACACCCTGCCCATAACTCATCCTTCTATGTGCTGGATGTAAAAAAAAGGTGACAATTTAGGAGGACCGCCTCCTCATATAGAAGCCTCCTGATTGGTGAAAGCAATACTTTACTGATGATACTGATAATTCCCAGAACAGGGGGCCAAAGTGTCAGTTAATCAGCACCAAAAAACTATTAGGTCTCTTTCTGGTTTTGTCAGGTGTGCACTCAGGATTTTTGTCAGGATCCTGTAAACCTGTGTACCACTGAGAGGGTGGTGAGTGAACGCACGTGTGGTACCTGAACAGAACGGCATCGGAGCGCTCCAGTGGCCGTTGAGCTGGCAGGTTCGAGAAGATTCGCCCTTAAGCTGCCGGCCCCCTGTGCAGGAGTAGCGCACTGTGGAGCCAAAGGTGAATTTCTCCCCACTCAGTACACCATTAGGAGGAGATCCAGGGTGTCCACAGTCCACCACTGTGGAAAACACACACACAAACACTTTCTCACAATGACTATAATTATGGTGTAGCAGGATTTCAGATTAAGTTTATATTCATGTTTAATTATAGCCCAATCCTAGACGATTTCACACTATGTGAGGTGATAAAACTTTTCCCTCCGACACTGCTGCCATCATCAGATTTTGTTTCGTCCTCTGTCATGTCCCAGGCCTCTCTGAATATTCGAGCTTCTTAGCAGTGATGTGTTTACAATATAAAACCCAGAAAGATTCAACTCAAAGCACATTTTCTGTAGTATGTAGTGCTACACTTTCCAACCACTTCATTGAAAGAATCTAACTTGCAAGTTCATCTTATAGCAAAGTGATAGATTATAACCCATTTGTTACTATGCACGAGTTCTGTTAGGTACCTTCTAGCCCTTAATCAATCTCAACCCAGACGTGCCACTGAGGTGATTAAAACACCGGCGACACTGCTGTGCCTGATATATTCCTAGCAGCCCAGCAGCCCCCACCATGCCATTACCACATCAGTGTCACTGCTGTTCCGAAAACGTACCGTCACCCAAATAATATATGATCAAAAATGATCCTGGAATTAGATACAGTCTGTAATATAAGTGGGTGTACCTATGTATTCACTGAGCTTAGGTTCAAGGTTAATGCTTTGTTAACATTAAGTGTTAAGTGTTCGGTATGTTTTTGCAGTGATATAAGAGATTATTAGCGTCTTTAATGCTTTATATGACTTTTTTAAATCTTTAGAATGCAGGCTGAGCTCTGGATCAATATGGTACGAATGTCTTATTTAGGATTAGGACATTCCCTTGCCGTACCAGGTACAGCAAAGCCAGAAACAGATCAGAATCCTGTGTTTGGGTTACAAATGCCTGCCGACAAGCACAAAACCTTCGACAAATCTGGAAAAGAGGGCGGCTGGGGTCTCCCGCGGAAGATCAGCGGTGGCGGAGACGGCCAGGACAGCAGTGGGCCTCGTCAGCGTGGAACACGAGCTAAGGCGGCACTGTTTCTGCAGCTGGCGTGAGGAGAGCCTCACTGAGCCGGGAATGAGCGGCGGAGGCGGCGAGTGTTTGGCGTGCAGCGGGACATGCACCTAATAAGACAGGGATCAGCCGCAAGCCTGGCATCGCTAATTAGTCTGCCCGCAAAAAGTCCATGTTCCACCTGTCCCTCAATTAATGAACTGATCTAAAACAGCGGGAGAGGGTCACTCAACTGTTTCCGCCTCCATTACTGGAATTAACAGCGGGAATTACGCTAATTAATGGTGCAGAGCTGCTGCCAAGTTCTGGCGCTCAACTCAAGGGGGCCAGACACATCACCAACTTACCGATACATTCCGGCAGAGGCTTGTCCCACTGGCCGGTGGGCTGGCAGGTGAGCACGGGAGAACCAAATAGGTAGTAGCCTGGGTTGCAGTCATAAAAGACCACTGTACCAAAAGTGAAGTTGCCATGTTCGATCTTGCTCTGCCTGATAGAGTTGGCCGGGATTCCAGGATCTGAACAATTGACAACTGGACACAGACAAGAAGCAAAGGAGAGGGGTGGAGAGATGGAGGGAGAGATGCAGCAAGAGGCATATGTGTTATTTGGCAGAAGCACTAAGCAAGTTACATTACTGTAGGAAACCACCCTCATAAGCTCTCCTCATCAATAACGTGTGAAAAGTGGCAATTATACAGTCTGCTGTGGTTGCTCTGACATGAACGTGGAGTTTCTTAACCACAGAAGGTAGAAGGAATGTGATGTAATAGATAAGCTTAACACTTACTGTGTTACAACATAACACAGAGACCATGTCAAAAAAGCTGGAAATGTACCTAGAAGCCTATGGGCACTTCATAGGACAGTGGTCAACAACAGCTCTCTATTACTGAAGCTCTGTGTAATATATATAATGTATATTCAGCAATAAATGATAAATGTGCTTCAGATCAATGTTTTTTTCTGTTCTATTAAAAATACATGTAAAGGCATTGAAATTATTTACATGTTAATTGACCACAGGTTATAGATACAGGCTGGCGTGTTTCTGAGCAACGGTTTGATCACACGTAAGTCTTCAGTGCTCCATCATACACACTCAAACACCACAGCACCTGCCACTTATTATTAAAGTAGAACGGCTGACATATTACAGTTATTAAACATATCAATAATTCATATAATGGCATTAATCCAATGATATAATGCAGCACAGGCAAGATTCATGCCCCACTCCACAATGACACACTACCAGAGGTTTCGGCACCTTACCCAGAATGCACTGCAGTGTTATTTGTTTTTTTTTTGGCATTCGGTGGATTAGCCAAAACTCCGTGTGAATAATCGACTTAACTTTTCTCCCCACCTTTACATGTTGGTGGTGGCTGACTCCACTGGCGGTTGGCCTGGCACTGTGCCTGCCCCGGGCCCTCCATCACGTAGCCCGTGTTGCAGGAGAAGCTCACCACATCATTCAGGTTGAACCCGTTGCCCACGGTGCGCCCGTAGATGGGGCTGCCCGGGTGCCCGCAGCTGATGGCTAAAGAACAGGGGAGCAGTTTTAGAATGGCAGACCTATTGATACAGAGACTTTGACAGGGTTAGTTATTGTCAACAGTAAAACAGCAATATAAACACAACTCTGACCAGTCAACTAAAAGCCCTTTTTTGAGCCGTACTCTTTGGTCTAGAAACAAGTCCTAAAACTTAATTATGGTAAATAAACATATCAGTTGGGTCTTCTGATGTGATGTATGGTTTAACATTACTATAACACTATTGTAGTGAGGAGCAATGAAGCCAGGTGGCTTGTATTTTTGCATAAATATCTAATATGAAGCTCAAAGCCTGTGTACACCGATAAGACTTCTGCATGACAAGCAATGCTAACAGTACTCTGGATGTATAGACCTCACTGCTGACAATAATGACAAGCCATCTGTACATTAAATGCCTAATCGCAAATATGCCTTCATTCAGCGTTTATTTTCTTGCCAATGGGCCGAGCCATTTTATTTGTGCTCAACTCCGGGTGTCTGCTGAGTGAAGCTGAACGGGTGGTTAACTGTGTGGTGCTGGCGGGTGTGTACACTGTAAATGGGCCGTTCCCAGACACTGCTGGTTAGCAGTAGAACCATGCCTTCAGGCGAGATGTCACTCCGATGTCAAGGTTGGCTTGACACACTAATTAGCCTTGTGCTTGTGTACGTACAGTATAAACAAATCCAAGACACATTTCAATTGGTTAAAAAAAAATCACACACTACATTTCAAGGAACTAAAATCTCGACTTGGGGAATTTTGTGAACTGTGATGTTTAGGCAACAATCAAATGTGCTTCCTTTGCGCTCCCAGGTGCTAATCTTATATGACACATTTATGTTTATATATTATTGCAGTACGGTTATTACTAAATCTCTTATTATTGCCCATATGGCTGCAGAGAACCTTCTATGAGAAGTCTTCTGTTCCTCGTTCAGCACTTTCAGAGAAGGGTTTGGATTCCTCTTCAATGCTCAAGCACATTTTGTTCCTCATCACGCTTCTCTCCTACTCTCATAAACAACCACAGTTCATTTGCATAATTACAGATGTAATTTGTTTCTCTTTACGCGAAGGCAATTTCCCCTTCATTTGAGCACCTTCCATAGCCCAAAATTTCAAACCAAATCACTGCGTGTTAAAATAGCTGAAAACTCACCCTCTCCCACACTTACTTTTATATTCTCTCTCTCTACTGTTAGTAATTACTACTTGTTGTTCACTAAGGAAATAGGTAATTCCAGGGAAATTGCACGAAGCTTAATATGTTAGCTAAAGGATGGGATAACGGTAACACAGTAGCAGTGTGTGAGATCTGCTGAAAGGTCAGATCAGGAAGCACTGCTGAAACATCTGCCCTGTTGTGCTTTGGATGAAGAAATCGCACCTAAGACATAAGAAATGGCTTCGCTGCTGTATCATGTCCACTTATTTGGTTCAAAATATGGTTTTCCTAAAAAAAAAAAAGTCCTTGCTTGACATTGAAACAAATAAAAAGGTTGTTAGCTTTGCTAAAAATTCCTTCAGTCAGCTCACTACCATCATTTGTGGTCTTTCAATGGATTTCCTAGGCAAAGTTTTGGTGAAACATGTTAGAGAGAGCATGCTCACTACAGCACTTCGTTCTGGAGCCTGACAACAACTTGTTAATTAAAAATGCTCCTTGAGAAGGAGGAGGCTCTTTTATTCCCGGTGCTTTAGTGAATTCTTCAAATCTGTGTCCTTAGAGGAGCAGGAGAGAGAGAGAGTACTCAGAAGAAACCCTACTTCTCCATGGCCGTTGGCATGGATACTTCCTTGCTCAAGCAGAACACAGCCCAGTCACAGCTCTTCACCTGAGCACCAGTAGCAATGGCTTGGGTCTCCACTCCAGCAGTTACACAACACTTTGGTAACTTTAACTCGACAAACTTCTGATGAAGGCTGTTGTTGACATGTCATAGCTTTCTTGCTTTACATTAACTGAGGAAGACTAGTTCCCAAAGTAGATAGCTCTCAGGCATGGGCAGTTGTTCATGTTTTTTTCCCCAGGAATCAGCATATTGTCTCTAACTAATAATTTATATTCAGAGCTTTGAGGCTTTTTTGGGAGATCTTACCACTGCATCCTGAAACATTTACAGCCTCTGTCTCATACTCCTCTAGCATCCTGTTCCTGATATTCAGAAACTGTAAGCAGGACTCTTTCACTGCTGTTTTGTTCCAGAAAACGTGACACATACAGGAAGCACAGACTTACGGATGCAGATGGGCAATTGTCCGGACCAGTTGTGGTCTTGCTGGCAGATGCGCACAGAGGAACCAATGAGACGGAAGCCTGGGGCGCACTGGTACACCACTGTGTCTCTGTAGCCAAAATTCTCTCCAATCACCTGACCATTGACAATCTGCTCAGGCAGCCCACAGTGCCCCCCTAAAGAGAGACAGGGTGGATGAAATAAAACTGTGAAGAGAGAGGCTGAAGCTGCTGTTTAATTAATCAGGTAAATCTGGAGAAACATCATTGAAATATTAACAACATGCATTTGAAGCGAGATCGTATGCGTTTTTTTAAACGACAGGCACATTTACGCAGATGACACAATCATTTGGGAAAGCACTCGTAGCTAGTGCTCTGAAGATGACCCCTTTAGAAGAAGCTTAGGTAAAAGGGCTGTTCATCATTTAACATTGGAAAGGTCTTCCATCTGTGATGAACCATTTTACCCGAGCGCTTTCAATGTCAAAGGGGTTATTGGTAGTTCCTTTCAGAGAAGGCAAGTGAACAACTTAGAGTGGCTGTAGCTTGAAATTTTGACCTAAATGAGCCTTTTAAGAGGTTAGAGGAGATAGCTCATTATATCTTAGTACCACACACAGATCATAATTGAAAGTACCATCATTGAAGCTGGTGGGCAAAACGTGTCCCTCGACAGTGCCGTTGAGTTTCTAGGAGAAAGGAGCAGTGGAGGATATGAGTGAGCAGGTGTACCTAGACATCGCGTGTCTGAGCCGCTCCACAGACCAGACGACAGGCACTCCCTCACAGTGGAGCCCACCAGCATGTACCCAGCGTCACACATAAAGATGGCAGTGGCACCGAAGGTGGTCTGAGTCCCAATCTTCTTCCCATTGGCAGGCGTGGCGAGCTCCCCACAGGAGATAACTAAGAAGAGAAAGGAGAAGAGGATACGACATGCAGTGAAAAAAAGAGGGTTATGTATTTAAATGCCAGTTTGGAAAGTTAGAACACATAACTTTTAATATTTTGATACAAGCATGCCAACATCATTAAAAAAAAATACTTAAATAGAACTGGGATCAATTATATTTCAATTCATGTCTAGAAAACAAAACAAAACATCAGCTGTATATGATGTGTTCAACATATCGAAATGAAGACGGTAATCTGAACCTCTACTCAAGCCACTCTTGCTAATGAGAATGAGTTCAAATAAAGGTACCACATGTATATAGCAGTCATGATTAGTATCATGAGTGTCTCTTACTTTGACAGTGGGGTCTCTCGTTTCTCCAGCTCCATACTCCGTTGGCCATGCACTGGATGTGGGCAGGTCCAAGGCGGTAATAACCAGGATCGCAGGTAAAAATTATTTTAGTCCTGAACTCATAATGGGAACCATTGACAATCCGCCATCGTCCGTGCTCCAGAGAAAACGACCCAATGCTAGGGCACACAACGACTGAGTACACACACACACACACACACACACACACACACACACACACACACACACACACACACACACACACACACACACACAATTTAAAACGTAAAAAAGCAAAAAGCAACAACAAAAACAATCTTTATTGTCTTATGATTTACGTAATTGCTACACATTTATTGCAGACACAAAAACAAAACATATGGTAGGCTTGGACAGTAATTGTAATTGTGCATAATTAATGCTTATCACAGTGTTTATAGTAAAAATAACCTTTAGCTCAAAGCTATTCTGTCCACATAATAAGAGCTGAGAGAACAGCAACAAAGTTTAAAAGAATTTCTTATTAAAGTGCTTTTACTTAGTACTGGAATGAAGAAATAGTTCATCACTACAAGCGCGGTCTGCCTCCTGTTCATAACCGAGCACTAAATCATAAAACATTCAAATCCTATTCCCTACACTTTAAAAACCAGAGATCATGTTTTGCATGGTTTTGTAAAGTGGCCAAGGCATTTGTGCCCAATATTTAATGTATAATAACTTAATGTTTTGGCTCTCAGAACATATTCGGCTCATAAATAAATGAGAAGTCCCATTATGGAGCCTCTCTGTGTGTGTTTGTGTGTGAGAAGCTTGTGAATGCATTCTGAACAGGATCTAAGCCAGTGTGTTTCAGCAAGGAAAGGTCTTGTACCTGAGCAACGAGGAATCTTGTTGTGGTTGCTCCAGGTACCATCAGGCTGACACACAGCGCTGGTCAGCTCCTTGGAGGAGAGCCGGTAACCGTCACTACAGAAGTAGGTCACGCGGGTTCCCAGTGAGTAATCCACGGCTAGCACGCCCCCGTTGGTGGGAGCCTTGGGTACCCCACAGGACACAGCTAGAGGAAGGAAGGAGGGGGTCCTTAATGTTCAGCTCTTACAAAAAATCTGAAGTAAAATGCCATGACATTAGAACGTCTGACTGCTGTACCACTGAAGCACGAGCTACTCACCAGCAGTTCATTAGTTGTACAGTTGCTTTGTAATGGAGCATGTGTAATATTTTGTCACTTGTACAGATACACAAAAACCTCTGCAAAAGGTCGATACTATGTTTAAGAGAATGATTGAAAAATTCAACACTAAATGACATTAGGAAATCTAAGAGGACGTTTACTGGAAATCATGATTCAGTTGGTTTCTTTCACTGTGCTATTGTCAAACCGAACAGAAAGTCTTACTCTGTGGACCGTCCGTCCCCCTTTAGAAAAGTGTTCACAGATGTCACTCCATTGCTGTGCTCTTTTCACTGACTTCCTGTAGCTGCCTGCATCAAATTTAAAACCCTGATGCTTGCTTACAAAGTCAAAAATGTGAAAGGCCGAGCCGTACCTCGAGTACTTTAAACCTCAAGTACAGCTCCACTCGAATCACCATGCTTCAAGTCCCATAGAAGGCAAGTTTCTAGGCTATTCTCTGTCTGGGCTCCAAGATGGTGGAATGAACGTGAACTAGCTGAAAGCACAGTGGAATCCCTTGCAGTCTTCAAACATAGACTGAAGGCTCATCTGTTCGTAGAGTATTTTAATGTCAATTGATCCTACACTTATTGAACGCTACATTACTGCTGAGTAACTTCAATTCAAGCACTTGTTACTGCTTGTTGGACTCTTCATTCTCTACCAAAGCCTATACCAGGATCAGCATCGATTCCTGTATTTTAGAAATATTCTAGTTCAAAGGTATATTGAACTCTGTCCTACTTACTGGCTAGGATGCATTGTGTGAGCCAACAAAGCACTTTTTGTAAGTCACTCTGGATAAGAGCATCTGCTAAATGCCTTAAATGTAAATGTTACAAACAAAACACAGAACACATCAGTCTCCTGTAGTTTGTCCCAAGTGTAAAATACAAAAAATGCTCTAAGAACAAAGTCTGTGTTAAAGCCCCTAAAAGAGACGAAAAGCAACCTTCAACATGTAAGCATGAACACAGCTCGAACCTTCCACTCTCTTCAGCTTTATTAAAAACACAGTCCTATTCTGCCCGATGCAAACGAACACAAATCAAAGAGGCTCAGCGTGTTTTGATGACAACGTGAGGCAAGGCCTGCATGTTCTTCGTTAGACCACAATACAAAAAGCAAAGTGATTGGGACACTCTGGATGCTTGCAACATCATTTTAATCGTCACTTAACATTAGCAGCGAAGGGGGCAGGGCAGCTGCCATGACAACGCACAGAGGGCGAAAGGTGCTCAGAGAGGCACAGAGCACAGAGGTCGTGCAGCAGAAACGACACAGATGGTGACGAGAAACTCGCGGTGGATCGAACGCGTCGTGAATAAGCAGCTCGCGCTGTTATCACGTCTCTATGGCTGATCGTAAAAACGTATCACACGCGCGGAAAGCTGCGCATCATCTGGTACTGAATTAATCCCATTAAAAAGGCGTGCAGGGCACAGCGGGGCTCCGCAGATTAATGTAATTAGAGCAGACCATACTTCAGATCCCCATTTACAGTTCTTTGCAACTTCTGTATATTTCCTGTAAAAAAAAAATACATGCAAGACCCTTTTAAAGGTTTTGCCATTGTAACGCTGAAAGTAGGGAAACTATCATAGTAATATATGAATATGATAAATTGAGGTCTTTTTTTCATATATTGTTATAAATGAATGATTTAAGACTCCTCTTTTTTATAGTCTAAATCTTAAACCCACACAAAATAGTTTAAAAGATCATTTACTTAGTAATTGAATTTAGTAGCTTTGCATTACTGCCAAATCTGAACATCACTAATAATCCTGGTATTTGTGTAAGACGCTGTATGTGATGTTCTGCACACACAGGGGAGCCCATCACTACCACCAGCCAAGCCTCTTTGCCCTTACCTTGGCAGGCGGGTACAGGCACGTCCCAGTCGTAGTAGCCATACCCCGTTTTCCTGCACACAGCGACGCTCTTGCCGACGAGGCGGTACCCCCGGTCGCAGGCCCAGCGCACCAGGCTGTTGAGGTGACCTCCCGTCTGGCTGGTGATGGAGCCGTGGAGGGGTGAGTCTGGGGTGCTGCAGTACAGGGCTGTATGGACACGTGGGGACACACACACAGCAAGCCCCATCACCTCTTTAAGCAGCACCTAGAGCAGGTGCCCCCGGCTCGGGCCGCCTCCGCATGCCTTCCGCTGTGTCTTGGGGAGCCATAGCTTGGCCTCACCATTCAGGAAGCAGCTAGTGAAGTGTGGATGCTATCAAAGGATGGAGGCTTGTGAGCGTGGCTAATGCACAAAGTGCTTTTTATTTTGGCCAGCATGTAGAAAGGTCCCAGATTCCCTAAATATTTGTGAATCCTGTTATGGTTTATAATTGCAAAATATTTTAAAGGCCTTAAGGGATGTTATTATGTCCCTGACAGTCAGTAAAGAGAATTTAGAATTTTATTAGCATGTAAAATGATTGGGTTTTATTTAGTGTGAAATTGATTTAGGCATCCCAAAGTAATCAGTGTGACAAGATTAACACAACTGAAGGCATGATGATAGAGCTTAAATTACTTGTTTCAAAACAATGAATCAAAGAAAAATTTAATAGTACCATAATCTTCTTTGTTTAGTGTAATTTACTAAAATGCTATTGTTTAACATTCTCTAAATGCTGAGAGATATATAAAAGCATTTTTGAAAATACATTTTTAGCAAAATACAAAAATATGATCCATCGTGTTAAGATTTAAAAGCTTAAATATAATTTAGTATCATCAGGAACAACCCCCACAGTGGTAACATGCAGAGGCTGAATGACACAGATTCCCTCTAATCTGTTAGAATAAAGCAAACATGTCTTGTTCTTACCTTACTTTTAAGCAGGCTCATTCATTTCAGTTAACTCTTTTACTGGCATGCAATACATTTTGCTTCTCTCTCTCTCTCTCTCTCACACAGACACACACACACACATACTTACACCCACATACACGCACAGTCACACAATCATAAAATCACACAATCACAATTTGTGAAGCGCACACACATTAACTAGAGGTTTGGACAAGACAGAGGGCTCCTGAGATGTAATGATGTTGGAATAACTTGGTGTAAAGAACCACGAGAGAATTTAGGAAGAATTCAAATGGATAGTCCTTTGAATTAAAGCTCTATCCTCAAACACTTGGACTAACACGACTCCCCTGTCTTAATCGATCAGGAAGCAGAGCTCAAGCAGAAAAGAAACAACTGGAAGTATTTCTGTTGGACAGAGGAGATGTGGATGTGCCTGTCTCTGCTCCCTGACTCCCCCTCCAGTCAAATTTGTGTTGAACGGAAGTTCACCCAAGAGGAGAGGCCTTAATCTCAGATAGAGATGAACTGGAAGTGCTACTGCTGAGTGAGAGTAGTGCACAGAGCAGATACTGCAGTCCTGAAGGGAAACAGTTTGCCTTAAAGGAAAGGCAGTGTGGAACTGTTTAACTGTGTGTGTGTGTGTGTGTGTGTGTGTGTGTGTGTGTGTGTGTGTGTAAAAGATAGAGATAGAGAGAGAGAGAGAGATGGGAGATGGGAAGGTGGTGTTGGTAGTGTTGGTGGGAGCTATTGCAGAGAAATCATAACACTTCAAAGAAGATTTGCTCCAAAGTCTCTCGCATACTTCTAAGATTATTATCTTCACACAAATCTCCAGACACACTCTCTGCTGGAGAATTATTGCCTCTCCTGTTTCTGTACTCCATGTTATATGATACTATTATTCTTTATAAAGGCCTTAATATAATGATAGCACTTATTAGTTCATAAAGAAGCTCAGCAATGTAACATATGCACTTAGGGTTAGAAAGAAAATGAAACAGGCCACATTATTTGCCATTGTAGAAGAACATTTAGTCATTTGAAAGTTGAACTAGGACAGAGGATCTGTGTTCAAAGATGGAGAGCTGTTCTTTTTTAAGCTTGCCCTTTGTAAGAGAGACAGAGCCTGTTAAGGCTCACTTTACTAGCGAAGTATTCCTTGTGAAGCTTTACTGTCAAACACTTTATCCACATCTTCATATGCATTATTAGATATTGGTCTTCCGATAATTCTTTTCAGTAATTTCTATAAATTTGTTACAGAAAATGAGGATTTTTTTTTAGAACAGGATTCATGTTCAGATTCTTTTTACTAAGGGCTCTACCAGATTCATAATTCCATGTGAACAGTAAGGACCTTCTATCTCACTGCTATCAATTCTTAGAGTTGATAAGAATCATACATATATGATTCTCACCGATATATATATATATATATATATTGTTTTTTTGTATGTTTTTTTGGGGGGGGCAATAACCCAACCCAGTAATAAGAACTTTATAAAAAATGCAGTAATATTATTAGGTTCATCAATATATCAGTGACCCCTGTCCCCTGAAGATCCAATATAATAGACTCTTTCCACTCTGGGAGAGCACAAAGGCCACTAGAGACATCCTCTCTATTAGATGAGCAAAGACTCGCCGTTCGCTATTTCCACGCTCATTCTGTTCTCTGTTCTGCAAAGGCCCAACAGATGCACCATGCACCACCCTCTTTACACAGATACATAGAGACTACGCTGTACTATTCATATGCATACACATGACTGAGCACTCACCTGAGGCATAGAATTCTTTCCCCCCGACACACACACATATGGTGGTGGTGGGTGGGGGGGGGGGGGATAAGGTGAAGGGAGAGAGTAATGTGTGTGTTTGGACCCCCCAGGCTCTTAGTGACATCTCGAGTGGCATCTGTAGTAACATTCATACAGTGCTGTGCTGGGTCAATGGGCCACGCCCCAGTCACTCACACTGTCGTGATGGCTGCTGGGGTGTGTGTACCATACGCCCCAGACTGGCAAGGCCATATATATCTCACAGTGGAACCACACTCTGACATTTTAAAGCTAAGTGGCCAGACTTCTCCTGCTGTCTTGGGTAAAGATGACAAAAGGCAAAAGGAAACTCCTTGTGTTGTTCGTGCACATGTAAATATTTTATATAACCTGCCACAAAGTATGCAGCATCAGAAATATACTCTCCATAATAGCATATTCACTCAGCGATCACTTTATAATAGACACTTACATCTGCTATTTTATGTAATTATCCTATCAGGTGGCAGCAGTGCAGTGCAAACACTGGTCAAGAGCTTCAGTTATTCACTTCAAACATCAGTACGAGGGAAAAATGTGACCTAGGTTAACTTTTGTCTGAGGCATGGCTATTGGCGACAGGCAGATTGATTTGAATAGTCCAGAAAGTATTGAATGGTGTGAATTTCTGCCAGTGAATCAGAAGAGAATAGCTAAGCTGGTCTGAGATGACAGGATGGCTATTGTCACTCACACGATTACTCTTTACAAACATGGTGAGCAGATGAACTACAACACGCTGAATCTAGAGGCAGAATCCTATCAGCTTTCACTCCTGTTAGTTCAAAACAGCAGTCTGAGGGCACAGTGGGCACAATTTCATTGAAACTAAACAGTCTGAAGCTACAGTGCGCGCAGAGTAGTTGAAAATTGGAAAAACATTGCTTGATAAATCTCTTTCTGCTGTGACATGCAGATTTGGCATAAATAGAACAAGTCCATGGATGCTGTGTGTCAGCACTTCAGATTGGTGGCACTGGTGGAGTGGTGTGGGACACACTGGGTTCTCTAATACCAACAGAGCATTGTATAAATGCCACAGTCTATCAGAGAGTTGCTGCAGACTATATACATCCATTTAAGGCCACAATTCACCCATATAATGGTTGCTTTCAGCATGATAATGTGCCATGTGCCCCAGCATAATTCATGTTAAAGTGGTGTTGTAAACATGACTAGGAGTTTGGTGTACATCTGTGGACTCCTCAGTGCCCAGATCTAAATCCAAAAGCACCTTTGGGACATGGAAGAACAGAAGTTTTGCAGCTGGAAAATCTGCAACGATTACATTATGCAAACATGAGCCAAAATCTTAAAATCTCTCCAACCTTTCCAACCATTTTTTTCTCCTTATTTTCATCATTGCCAATTCAGGTAAGTCTCCCCTGTCGTGACAGAGCTGCCAACCAGGGAGGGTGAAGGCTGTCACATGCTTCCTTTCGAAGCACGTGCAGCCAATCACGTCTTTTTGAGCTGGGGCTCATGCAATGTCAAGGGGTGGTATAACACACTCAGAAAATAGCACTACCCACCCTTTCTGATGCATGAGCTCACCGACAACAGAGGATATTCTGTTAATGGGGTCCTTAATGGGGGTCTATAATGGGAATGGCCCCATTATGGTGTTCCTAATAAAGTGGCAAAGGATTGTGTATACAGCATATTCACACACCCCAAAAGAAAAACACACACACACACACACACACACACACACACACACACACACACACCATGCTTAGATCCACATGCTCGCTCAGACTGAAGAGCAGAAAGAAACGTGCAGTAAGTGAAGAAGTGATTTAAAAGGATACATACTTTGATACTCACCGACATAGCGGATGTGGAACCCCTTCTTATTGGTGCCATGGTCAGCAGACCAGCGAAGGAGGAGCTGGTGACCGGTGGTGGTGATGTTGAAAGGGGTGGAGAGGTCACCACTCAGAGTGGCCAATGTCTGACTGTGAATGGTAGGACCTTATAAAAAAGACAGGCAGATGAGGGGGTAAAGAGGGGATGAGGGAGGTGGGGTGGGGGCAGAGAGAGAGAGAGAGAGAGAGAGAGAGAGAGAGAGAGAGAGAGAGAGAGAGAGAGAGAGAGAGAGAGAGAG
>JAOXYF010000005.1:11984716-12027180 GCA_028565775.1 Sternarchorhynchus goeldii | reverse complement strand
TCACCAGTCCTGTTGCTTCTGCTGTTCTCACCAGTCCTTCTCCTTCTGCTGTTCTCACCAGTCCTTCTCCTTCTGCTGTTCTCACCAGTCCTCTTCCTTCTGCTGTTCTCACCAGTCCTGTTGCTTCTGCTGTTCTCACCAGTCCTTCTCCTTCTGCTGTTCTCACCAGTCCTTCTCCTTCTGCTATTCTCACCAGTCCTGTTCCTTCTGCTGTTCTCACCAGTCCTGTTGCTTCTGCTTTTCTCCCTCTCTCGTTCCCTCTTTCTCTCAGTTCAGTTTAGTGCTTGTTCTGCAGACATGACCCTACTCCACAGCTCTGTATCCCCACAGCCTTCTCCATGCACCAGGCCAAGGGGATCGGCACTCTCCCCTGAGCCTTAGTTAGCCTCTGTGTGCTTGGAGCCTGGAGCTCTGCCTCAACTTCTACATCCAGTCCCTGAGGGAGAGGCCTAACACGCTTCTGTCTGAGACACCTTTAGGTCATTCAGCTGGCAGTGGAAAAGCATAAATAATTCACCAGCATATGGGCATACGAGCACATGCATACTTGAACATGCATTTCACAGAGCATGAACCATACATGCATGCTTTCCCAAGCAGGGCATGCATGCAGACATAATGAGCACACTTGTTTAAGGTCATAAGGGTAGCTTCACCATATGTATTCATATGCTACATGCATGCTAAACTGGGTTGTTAACGTAAATATTCCAAGCGGTGCACTAAAAATGGCCAGCAACACACGGCAGCGCGTTTCAATAGGAGGGCCTCATCCGATTTTATGTGCCCTGCAATGACTGCTCTTTATGATGTTCAGACTTGACAGGAAGCCATTTGCGATCAGCTCTGAATAATTAATAGGTCACACATCTACATCATAGCTTGTGAATATCAAAGCAGTGTCGCTGGCCCGCTGCTACACTGTGCCTCATATACACCACCTGAACAAGTCTGTGCTGATGAGCCGCTACATGGAATTTTGGAAAAAGGGCTGCAGAAAGTATTTCCCATAAGTAGATCACCACATTGATGGAGCGAGAGGGATCGCCTTTCTCCTTATGAAACACAGCTACGGAGAGTGAGCAGGGACATGGTGCTGAAGAATTACAACCACTTCATGTCAGGATTTAACTTCCAAAGCAAAAGTCCATACTGATTTTACTACAGCTGTACAGTGATACTGTTTACATAAACCTTTGGTAATTTTCAGTATAACTGAAATATGTACTGAAATATCTATTGTTGAGTTGATTTCGGTTACTGCACAACATTCCAAATATAAACCGTTACTATCTCCATCCTATATAATTCCCTCAAAGAATCTTCATTAATCACAAATATGACTGCAAGCACAGTCATTTTAAGTGGCTTAAGTTAAATTTTGGTGCACTTCCTTTCCTTTTTTAAGGTGAGGGACCTTTCCCATCAATCCCTGTAGTTTAGAAACAACAGAAAGTTGCAGCACAACTTCCACTGTGTCACACTTCCAGGTAGTACAGTCATGAATATAAATCCTAGCAAAGGCGATAAGTTTAATTTATTTGCAAAGCGAGGGAGAAGTTACTGTGGGTGTTAACTAAAGGTGAAAGCACTGCATCAGTGTTAATAATGGGCCATACCATCCTCCACTGCCAAGAGGATTAATGTTTATTTACCAGGTCTAGATGTGTGTTATTGACAGTGGCCACAGGTTTCCTTAAGCACTTAATCATCACTGCTAAAGCTATGGAACACTGGAGTCCCCCTAATGAGTCATTAGTGCCACACCACATGAATCACACACTTGAAATAAATCTGAGTGTGGCACACAGTGATAATACCTATGCCTCCTCCTGTGGGCTCAGCTCAGTACTTTAAGGACACTTTTTAATGTGCACACTCACTTTTAAATGACCTTATGTGAATGTATGAGGTAGACTCACACCCAAAAAATGCATGATGGTGGAATACGTTATGTTCAGAGCTTTAAAGTAAAACCTCCCTCTCTGCTGTTGAGCTTCTTGATGAAAAGAGCCCTGCACTTGCCAAATGGCTAAGTACAAAAATTCTGTTTTCTTTTTGTTAGATTTTTACTAACGCAAAATCAGTAATAGCACTTGAGGTTTGACAACTGGGAAGAAAAGCATCAGTGCATTCTATACAGTGCATTCTCTCTCTCTCCCTTATATATATATATATATATAAAAATAAAACTTTTTGCCTTGGCTGAGTTCTCCAGCACACTGGCTTTGAAATTAACAATGACTATAAGGTTAATGTGCAAAATGCCCTCTTTAATTGGAAGACATGCACCTCTATATTAGATGAACTAAACAGGAATCACAGTCCTTTATATATTTAGCCCTGGGCCATTTCAGAGAATCGGCTAATTGGACAAATTTATATGATGCGCAATAAAACGCTCATGCTTACAAGTTAGTTGCAGATCTTTTCAAAAGGAGGACTGCCTGAATTCTGTGACCTGCACGTCTTACCAGATGCTACAGGTCATTCCAGCTATTATATTATTCACACATTTTCATGTACAAGAAGTTCTAGGGCTTTTTGTCTTCATGCTTGTCTTCAGTATGTGGAATGTAAACACAGCGCTCCGACTCTGGTAACTGACTTGGCCAGTGCAGCATTCCTCTTTAAATATTCCATGGGAAACATTCCACTTCTAACCTTTAAAACTCCACAGTTGCTTTACTAATGTTTTGTACTGAAGCCATTGTCCCGCTGCAAGGTGAAGAGGCATCCAGTGGCTGCGGTAGGAGCCGAGCAGTTAAGACGCTTCTGTACACCTCAAGAGTCCATACTGCTGCAGTCACTGGCAGGTCATATCATCAGAAAAGACCAGAGAGCCGGTTCCTCTGGCAGTCATTTACACCCATACCACCGTGGAGAAGAACAAAGTGCAGCCATATGAGATTTAGGATGGTTTTAACCAGACTAGAAGGGTACTACAGAGAGCTATGAACTTGATTGCAATTTACCATGCATTTAATTTACCAAAGACTAAACAGTTCTATACAGCTCCAGGGGCCTATAGCACAGCAAAGTGTAACAATCAGTGTTTACTGCATAATCAGGTGATAGGCTCTAAAGCACCCCGTGGTCACCAGATTTCACATAATTTCACAGTTTTTCTGATGCTATATTTGCATTAATAAAGAGCTATAGCTGAACAAGAGTTGTTATTTAATACACCAACTTCTTATAATTCCCACAGTCTAGGCCAGACTGGTACAACTGAAATATATTTGGAGGTGAAACAGCAATGTGTTTAAATATGGAAGAAGGTGACTTGGAATGGGTGCGCTATACCAATCATGTCAATCATGCTTCACCAACACTGCTGTTAGTGAAAGACATTACACTACATGATCTCCCCGTGCCTTTACTGTATGCTCACACACACACACACACACACACACACACACACACACACACACACACACACACACATAAATGAGCTGCCAGAAACTCTGACAGCATTTGCTTACAGTGGGATCACCTTGTATTCCTGTCTGAGAGGACAGGAAAACCCCAGGGCTACAACATCAAAAAACAAGGCAAAGTTCATTCACCAGGGGGCAGCACTTAGCATGCAGTCTGGAAGTTATTGGACACAAATTCTGTTGTTTTACCTCTAAATTCCAGTTCAAAGACTTCAAATTAAATAATTAGTACAAAGTAAAAGTGCAGACTGTCAGGGTTCTCAGGTCAGCTGTGTAAGAACAGCTGTTATTATACATATTTCTTCCATTTTTGAGGTCATTGAAAATATCTGCACAGTTACATAATTAGTTCATAAACAAGAGAACTAAGATCTGTCTACATTCTAGATGTGACAGTTGTATCTGTAGAATGTCACTGACGTCTCTCAACAAGGGGACAGTATTTGTGCAGGCCATCTCAAGGAAAATCAGAATAAATCTGAATAAATCTGAATAAAGCAGAAAGACGGCCTCAACAGCAGGTGTGCTGGAGATAACTGTCTGGCACACTGCTTAAGGATTTGGCAAAAAAACAAATTTACACAACTTTCCTCTTAGCTCAATGTAGTCAATAAGCTGAAGCATGCTTGGTGTCCAAATTGTGCTTCTCTAGTTTGAAACTGGCTAATACATCTCACCAGTGCGAGCATCCTTCACCCTTCATTTAACACTGTGCCTAATGTATGCTGAACTCACACTCGTGTCCAGCCATGTCCAGTTGTTAGGTACTCTCAAGACTTGTTAACGTGGTTTGAATGTCTATGAAAATGTACAAACGTACGTTGCAAAGGTGAACAAGAGTGATCTCGGAAGTGGAATTTTATCTGTGCTTCTGTCCATTTTGAAAGATTATGCTGTCATACAGCATCAGAATCACATTAGCAAGTCCAGTGACACTACAGTTTGTTTCTGAATGTGAGTCAATGGCACAGATAAGAAAAGGAACTGTCAACCTCATCAACACACTGCAGAGCAAAGACTACTTTCTGCTGGTATGAACTCGAGAAAAACAGAAGCAGCTGATTCTATTTTTCACTTTTTTTCATTTGATTTCACTCACCTCCTTAAACAAATATCAACAGCCTGTACTTTCTCCCTACATTTGAAACATTTTTATGTGAGAAGAATATTCTGTCCAACTTGTTTACAGTCCTCACAAGTCCAAGACTGACACACTGCCATGCGAGACATGAAGAAAGCTAAAATGTCCAAGAAATGTTAACGGGATTAGAGGGGTGCCAGTAAGAATCAGCATGTGGCATTTTTTCGTTTTTGGATTGATCGTCACAAGCTAGATAAGTTCATGGAAAACACAAGAGTCCCTTTCTCTCCTAGATGCTGAGCAGTAGATAATAAAAAAATTTACATAGTGTATTAATCATTGCTAAATGACATTTAAAGGGGCAGGGGGAGTAAATGGGTACCTAGCTGCAAAATGTCAACAGCAAAAACCATCCATTAACAACGCTGGAAAAGCCAGTTTGAGACATAAGGAAAGAGTTGATGGGCTACACACTTCACAGCGCTCCATGCTGATCCATAAAGGAGAGCATACATTTAAGAATAATGTAGGCTCACGCCTTATTAAATGTTCCACTTCGACTAAAGGACAGCAAAGCGAGTTAACACTTAATTAACATACCGAAGTTAAACTAATAGCTCACGCAGTGGCAACTTTGCTTAGTCCTTCAACATGTCACATTACTTTCGGTGAGTAAAGTGTATAATACTGCTTTGCCAAACCACTGTTTACAATTTAAGCTGTGAATGCCATGTTCAGTTACTGCTTTGAACAACATTTAAAACCCTACAAAATCTACGTGGAAGCTGGAAGGTTAGTGAGCTGAAAAACACCAGCAGTAACTGTCATTTAGTGACCGAGGGATGTCAGAGCTTGAATGCAATAATAAGCACTCAGATCATCATACCTTCTCCCCCCAGGGGTCATGGCGGAGCACGAGGGTTCACGTCAACTGCCTGGGGCCAGCATGGGTGATGGCAGAAGATGGAAAGATTGGGAGGGGGCTGCTCTGTTCTGAATTATGCATCTCTTAGACCAAACCTGCCATTGTCTGAAATATTGGCAGTATCATTCTTTCTGACAGTATAATGAAACATAAAAAACGTTGCAGAACCCAGCATTTTAACTGTAGCTCTCCATGCTACAAAACCCCCCCCCAAACAAACCATGAGTGACATGATTAAAGGAAGCTTAGTATGTGTGTTTTTGCATGTGTGTGCGTCTGAAAAGTTCAGCCTTCATGCCGATTCACGTGGGATGCTAAATGGAGATCCTGCAATCCCCATATACCGTCCACTGCTGCGGACTGGTCTGGGACTTGTCTCATGACTACTGTTTTGTTCAGTTTATGGAAAACATCCAAATTCTTAAGAATAGTTTTCAGACATCTCTAGTGTGAATTGTTACTCACTCAGGTGCAGTATGTCATAGTGTCCATTCTGCAGTTACCATGGCACCATGTGGCTTTGTTTTAGTTTTATTTTAGTTTCCACCTTGTCTCATGTTTTGTATTTCCTTGTCCTTCACTGTTATTACCACTGTTTTGTTTCCTCCTAATCTTCATTTATACCCCATGTCTTCCTGCCTCGCTGATCAGCCATTGTAAATGACCTACCTGCATTCTGCGTTTCTTGGTTTATCTTGTCTTGGTTTTTGCTTGGTTTTGCTACGTTAAATTATACTTTTAGTTTCGCCCCTGGCCATGGACTGAAATAAGCATTATCATTTTAGATTTGCCCTTATATAAACACAACTGATCTCCACACATACCTCAGCTTGCTGCCTCAGCTCACAGATAGTTACACATTGTGTTGAGTGCATAGTTTCAATACTTCACTACCAAGGCATAATAACCACTGTTCCATTAAAATAAGTTGTTATAACCCTTTGGATAGATCAGGAATTCTGCATAAAGGGCCCATAAACCTTATCATAATATATTAGAATGATAAATAGTCTTATTTAACAAATATAAACAGAATTTCACAGTGCCATATCTTTCATGGTGTACTTACTGAGAGGAAGATGATTTAAACTTTCCTTTTGAAAAGGAATCTGATAGAAGAACAGCAAGAAGTGAGTCTTTAAAAAGACGGTGTCATGAGTGCTTCTAAGACTTTCAGAAGTATCAGAGGGTAAATATTGGAGTTTACACATACAATAGCTTGGATTTACAAAAAAATGTTTACTGAAATCATAGAAGAAAACCAAAGCAGAATCTTCAGTTTCTACATATGTTCTATATTATTAGGCAAATTGCACTATAATGTTCCACACAATTAGGTAAGATACAAGACTGCCTAGCAAGCATCTGACTGAGTTCCAATCCCATCTCTCTTGTATACGCTTCAGTTCTATTTTGGACAAGATACAACAGACCTAACAGAAGTCTTGTCCCGCCCAAGCAGGGTAGACAGAACAAGCTGACATCTGACAAATCACAAACATTTACAAAACAGTAATCTTGCCAAACTAACATTTTTCTCTGAAAATGCTTTTTTTTAACATAAAATGTTGGAGAATAGCAGGCAAAAAAGGAGAACCTAAATCTCAGAATAACAGGCTCACTCTCCCAAAGAACTAGGGATGTTGGAGTGGTCAGTCTCTGTGGGGGAGGGAAGGCGGAATAAAATGTGCAGTGTTTTTCACACAAGCTTCTATAACGGCATGCCATTCACTGATGGAAAACGTGTACAAACCCTCATCTTTGAAAGCAAAAGCTCCTTTATTTTACCTAACATGCAGCTTTAAAGTATTTTGAACTATTACTTTTTACCGAAGAAATAGTTCTTCCTTCTTCAGATGTTATTCAGGACTGTGTTTTAGCAGTTACATTTCTTCTGTTTGAGCTACTTTGTTGTTCATTGCTGTGTTTCGGATCTTCGGTTCTGAATAACAGAAAACTCTCCTACTACACCCCTTCATACTCCTCCAATATGCTTATTGGTTTTAATAGGCAGTGTATTTTTCTGGTGAACTGTGGTTTCCTCTGGTTTTTGTGTCTTTTGTGAACACAATTTTTGTTCTTTTGTTAATACATTTCCACTGATATTATCCTGCAGAACCTCAGTTATCACTCCAGGGTTCCTTGGTCCTCGTTTAAGGAATCAACCATTTGTTCTCCTCCTTTATTTCTTCCATTTGTAAACTTGTAAACTGATTGGGGACTAATGGAGGAACAAATCTTTATTTCCAGTCTTGTAAGCTTCAAGTAATGTTCAGCTAAGGTCTCTGGAAATAGCTTTTGATCAAGTTACATTGCACTTAAATACATTTTACTGTTAAGCAAAGGTAATCAAAAGTCTTTCTGTATGGCAGGACAGGTGAAACCCATACATTAATATGATGAATCTGACTCCATCTTCTTTTCAGGAGCCCATCATAGAGGTTTACATATCTTTTCACCATTTAACCTCTAAACCATTGCTACATAAAACTGCTTGAAAATTTGCCTGTTCTGACTTAAACAGGACCAAATAAGATTGAATAGAAAAATCTATATTTCTTAATATCACATAACATGAATCTCACATGCTGAAATCAAGATAATTATAAATGTTTCACAAAAATATTTCTGACAACAGCATTAAAGCTCATTAGAGTGACTCGTCTAATGACAAAAACATCAAAAAAAGATAACAGTTGAAAACAACTCCACCAGAGATGCTGAGCTGAACCACAACAGCACAAATAAACAAACACGCCTGAACCTTATATTACGCTCACACACTGTGCTTTATTGAGACGTTTCGATTCCAAACAGAATCTTTGTGAGTCTACCAACCGACAAGGTATCCTGCTGACCACATACAGATAATGACCGAGACTTATTCTAAAAGCAAGTGCTAAACTGAAATAGTTTCCAACTTTGCTTTGAAGTATCTACTTCAATGCTGGTCACTATATCTGTCAAACTAAAGCCGTTCTGACGGCATGGATTTCATCTCTGCTCAGTCATACGCGCACAGTCCTAGCTTTGTTCTTAATGATCACATTAAGATCATAATCGCTCCCCCCTCTCGCTCCAGAAGTTGGACAGTACTTGAGGTACACAATAACACACAGCTCACCCCCAGCAGGAGTCCATCAGGCTCATGCTTAGTGAGAGAACCAGTGACCAGCTTAACTGACTTTTACATTGTTTCTCTAATAAAATGGATAGAGACAAAACATTTGTACTGACTGAAACAAGGTAAGGTCAACTATTATTAAAATAGCCAAGATTAGCAGTATCGAATGAGGAAAAGTAGAAAAGAAGAAGCTATGGAGAAACAATTTCAGTGAATTTATAGATATATGTCTTTCACCCTTTATACATTCAGCCTTAGATCAAAATACTGCTAATAGCAGAAAATGTCAAAACAGGTCTTTATGCTTGTATTCAGGATACCCATTACCTGAACTGCAAATCCAATTAAATTACTGAACCATGTCCCTTCAGCAGTCTCTGCCTTCCCCTCCAAGCCTCCATCTTGGATCCAGAGCACATACAGGGTCTGTGTTTCCTAAAGTCTATTTCTGTCCCTATTGATCTTTTGTTCAGATGTGTTGCTGGTGTTCCTATGGGATAAACAAACTTCACAATGGTCTAGATACCTTAGTTTCAATATGAATGTCATCCTAGCTCATTAAACCTGACAGCTATCAGAAAATCCTTGGAGGAAGTGTATTACAACACAATACCCTGATGCACGGCAACATCTTTGGGTGCTGAATCCCTCAAAAACAAAAACAGTCTCTCAGGTACAGACTAAACCTATTAACTCTATATGGCCATGTCAAAAAACTACTGGAAACATACATTTTGGCCATTTTTGAGGTAGGTTAAGAGTGTAGCTACATCCTCAGATAAAGGTTAAGAATGTGTCTGGACATAAAACTGGTTTCAAGGGAGAATGGCTGTTGAAAATAAGGGTTTATCACATGTGATATGTTGACAAAACAAATCTGCCTAAAAACAATGTATTTAAGTATAATCGTGCAATGAAAATTTAGGCTAGAATAAAAAAAATTAAATGCTGTATAAAAATACATTTTATTTGGTGGATAATAGCTTAATTCCTGCAGTAATGCTGAAGGCTACCAGGCACCTCCGAGATCAGCCGTACAATGTTCACTCCTCACGCTCCTTGCGCGCAAAGCACCCTTTAACCTTTATGTCTTCATTTCACATGATTTAAGTGCTGCTTGAGAGGAGGATCTAAAGTGCCCATAGGAGTGTATGCAAACAGTAACACAGTCTTTTGTTTGGACCAAGTGAGATCTCTCGGGACTGAAATCCTTCTGAGAACACTGGCAGCAAGCTCTGCAAGACAAAGCTGCTCCATTTTAGCAGGATCTGTAGGGGCTTGGCCACAGCTTTCTGTGTACTGGGCTGAGTGACAGGAGCGGGTCACAGGAATGGTATGTAATCCCTCAATCCAACTTCAATCCGTTACTACCACTTTACAGTTGCTGTGATCCAAAACTGATAGACATTCTAGAAGTACTTGGGTTGTGGTCAAGGAGCAAGGCAGCCTAAAGATGCTGGCTAACTAGAACAAGTTAAACGTTGAGCTATGGCTTATCTCAAGGATTACTTCTTAGTCTCTTTTCTAGATAAATGTCTCCTATAGCCTCCTAATTGGTGGATTGGATTTTGCAACTATATCATCAATAATTAAGTAAAAACAAGGCCACATGATTCCCACAGATATGACAGGTGTGCGGTTGCCTGGTCCTGACTCTAATGCCCCGTTCCTGAGGTACCCCTTTGCTTGGGTGACTAGTCTGATAAGCATCAGTTCCCTTAAGAAAGCAGAATGACACTTCAAACAGAGCAAAGTGGGTCGAATGGGAGAGTTGGCACTACAGGAAATGCTTCTGAGGGCAGGTCATCAACATCCGACACTGCTAGAATTATTTTCTAGAGTAATTAAGAATTGCTGTGGTCTGTTGTGCATGCTGATGAGTAAGCACATGGTGAAGTATCTTGTTCACAGTCTACACTATCTGGCCTATAAATATTAATACTGTAGAGAAACCTTCAGCTTCACTGTGAACCCAGCATGCTTTTCAACTTTTCAAGTGTAAGACATAAAATTGGCAGCTAGTTGCTAAGTTACCACAGAGCAACTCCTATCTCGAAAATGCTAAATCCAGGAACCCAAGTGAATGCAGAGAGGATGATTGTGAGCCACAACAGAGTTTCTAACCCGCTTATTTGAAACGTAAGATTTTACATGGTTGAATAAAACAACATAAGCATGAACTCTGATAGGACAACCAGCCTAAGACATGAAACTGGCTGTTGTTTTCAGTGGAGGTGACTCAATCTCCCGATACCGAATTAGAACAAAAAACGAAACACTTGTGATTACCATTATGCAATCCAAAGAATGTCACTGTAATTTTAAATAAAAGAGCAGCTCCTACCAAATTCCCTGGGCACAGAGATGGAGTACACACAGCTGTGTCCTGTGGTGTAGTTCCTGGGGAAGTTTGGGGACAGAACAGTTCCTTCAGACCCTGTGGAGCGACTCCCACAAGGTGCTGTGTAGACAAACACACACAAACAACTTATCACAGGGCTGTTCACATACAGAACATCACATATTCAATACAACAGTTTCTATTTGTCTCTGGATTTGATCAGCGTTTTTTAAGGCACTGTACACAGTCCAAAGTTTTCAGTACAAAGTTTCAGCTGTTGTTCACTGCATACTTAGGCACCGCAAGATTTCATAACCTTGCTTCAATTCTCCATACAAATGTCTCTCCAAAACTCCTCACTCAGCCATATATGTACTGATTAACAAACACTGTCAGACTAATTTAATTGCTAATGGATATTTTTTGTGACGTCTTTGAATAAATAATAATAATAAAAAAAAATCACAAATTCATCAAAACAAAATTGCTTCCAACAGCTTTAACAATTTCCTAAATTCTTTGTCTTAGACATCATGAAACTGGGCCTCATGCACCCAAATATTCCCATAGGGAACAACTGTACAGGTTTCACAGCACACTTTTTCACAGAATCTCCCCCTTTTACATCCTCTTCACATGACGTTTACCTTGACAGCTGGGCAGAGCCCTGTTCCAACCAGGCCGCCCGTCATCTCCCATGATGCAGGTGAGGGTGGAATAGCCCTGGAGCACGTAGCCTGCCTCGCAGTAGAATGTCACCGTGGAGCCCAGCTTGTAGTCGCTGCCCAGCCTTGTGCTGTTCATCACATTACCTGGGTCAAAGCAGGACTCCCTCAGCTTGGCTTCAAGGAAAGAGAACAGGACAAAAAAGCAATGGTTGTTTAACAGACCATTAAACAGTTTTATTCTGTTAAAGTTTAATGTCCTTTATTTATCTCTTTATATTCTTTTACGCATTTTAATCTGATTTAATTTTTTTTATTGGTCTGTCTTATTTTTATACTTTAATTTCTGTATTATATTATTTGTAACCTCTGTAACCCATTTTTTAAAAAAAGCAATATGTAATTAATATACACTACATAAATGCTATATAACGCTACACAGTGCTATACAAATAATGTTTTTATTGAGCCTTACAGTGAGCCTTACAATAGATAACAAGAGACTGTGACAAAGACTATCAATAATGCTTTACTCAATTTTTTTTATCCAAGAATAAATACATTTCAAGCTATGCTGTCAGCTTTGAAGTATCCATCAGTGAGTTCTATAACCATATTAATTAACCATATTAAGGCTTAAAATTAATTAATGTATAGACTTAAAGAAATATCTAATCTGAGGCATCTCAGACTGTATCTGTGACTAACCAAAACCTTTTATATTAATAAATGTTCATCTTTTCTCATTAATAAATACAAATTTTCAACGGCATACCTTTGTACTCAAGGTGAAAGCCAGTGTAGCTGACAGAACCATCACTTCGGAAGGCCAAGTGCATGGTGTTGGAGCTGCTCTCGATTCTCTCAGGAAGCTTGCTGTCCTGGAAACTGCCAATCAGAGGGCTGTTGCTGTCTGGCCCATCGTAGATGTACAGGAAGTCATAGTTGGGCTCGATGCTAAAGCTGGAGAGATGAAAATGGAAGATAAGGAAAGATTAAAGAGCAGACTCTAATATCCACTCAGTGTGATCAAAGGATGCCAGGAGGTACCCTGATCCAAGAACCCAGCATGAAGCTTGAGGCTTGAGATGCTACTTTTAAAGCAGGTGTACAGAGTGTGCAGAGGCAGCAAACATGAATATATGATGTTGTCTGATTAAGAACGCCGGAGATATCTGGATGTTGTCCACAACACTAGGGTTAGGGTTACATTCTGTTTTTTCATTGGACATACCTGGGGTGACTTTGAAAGATATTAATGTGTCACCCACAGAGGATTGGAGTAGCATCCTTAGAAGATCTACATTCTTTCTAGCAGTGCTTTAGAAACATCACAGCTGAAGCCCTGTTCATCTTCTTAAAGCCTCTCTAGGTGTGGGCTGTAAAACCAAGTCTATAAATACCCCAGAGTGACATGTTCCCCACACATCCTCACTGCATGAGAAAAAAAAAAAAAAAAAAAAAAAAAAACTCAGCCAGAATAGGTGCTATCTAAAGCTTCTCTATGTTCTTGGGTCTCCAAGACAAAGATAAACATTTGCACCTTTTCATCTTCAATAAGGTGTGACGGTAAGGACTTTCCTATCAGCAGAGTCATTTGCATGAGATGGATTGTGACTGCATCAGATTTACTCTCTTTTCTCTCCATTATGTTGTTAGAGAAATGCTAAGATTGCTTGACACACTTCACTGCCTTAGAATGTATTGCTCAGGGCTCACTGTGAGATAATAAAAACACAAACATGGGAATTTGGGCAAATTTCTTAACACTACATTAAAAAAGTAATTAATTTTTGATAACCAGATGTGTTGGAGGTTTTTTCCCACCTCTTCCTAGCCTCTGGAGCTGTCAATCAGCAAACAATTAGCTTTGTGGTAATTGGATTGGACGCAAGCTCAGATAATGATAATTCTAAATTGAGACAACAGGGAGATTAGCACATTTGTAGTGTTGCTAATGTCTGGGGTCATTTTTATTTAGCATTGTTAATTTTCTTTTTTTACTGGTGACATATATAGTGGTCTTTTTAAAGAAAAATAATGTCAGTAATGCACTGTGTAATGAAAGTGCTTGAGATGGAACTGATCGAGCATCATTCATTAAAAACCTGTTTGAAATGCTGCCTTACTGGCAGAAGTCCAATGTAGTTATTTACTCCTAGCGGAGGAAACTGAAACGTGAACAGTGGTAGCTCACATTTAATGCGAACCTGGGTTAAAGATGCTACCAGCAAGCTAATTTACGTTCAAGAGTCTGGCTTGTGGTTATAGCACATTGTACATTATTAACTTTAAAGTTTTCAGGAACACAAATGATTCAGGCACAATAGAATATGTATTACATCAGTGTATTATATATGTATTCACTGAAACACACACACACACACACACACACACACACACAAATACACAGAAATGCAATTTCTACAATATTGTATCTAGATTAACCTCTTTTATTAGGGGTCAGTTGTTGTTTGTAAGTGGCATGGATAATATTAACACGTAGGCATTAACATATAAGAGGCTTAGCCAATCTGTCATACATTATGGTCCAACAGGACTCCAGTATAACCTTACATCAACCATGTCTTGTAGGAGAACCTTGCTGTGCTGCAATCTCCACTATGCAAAGGTTAAATGAATAATGGACACAATTAGGAACGTCGTTTGATTGAAAAGCAAGTATATCAACTCTTCTTTTGTATTAATTGGTCACATCATTCAAAACTGAGACACCGGGCTACTTTAAATGAAGAGGGATACCCTTACTACCCCACCCCCCCAATCAAAAAAACCATTGGGTTCATTAGTAGTGATATGAGCAAAGAATTTCAACAGGGCTCATTATCTGCCTTGGACATGAAGCACATTTTAATTTAGACAGTGATAGCATTTGCAGTTACGTAATAACAGATCTATGGGTGATGGGAAAAGGGGAAATGGTTGCCCTTTGCATCAAACCCATTATTATATCAACTAAACTAATGAACTAATGATCTTTAAAGGGGATATTTAAAAGGTTCACACCAGAAGGTTTTCAACCTTGCTGACTCCATTTCGACCAATCCTTCATGATCTACAGTCGATCATGATTAGAGTACAGAATAAACTAATACTTACCAAAGCTGAATGCAACCTAAATAACGTAATGAAAATATAAAAAATAACCCAAAAAGTGACATACGAGTATTAACAACAAATGAGTCATTACCTAATAAATGCCAACGAAAGGACGTAGTCAGGGTTGACGGCTATGAGCCAGTCACAGTCCTTGCTGTGAGGGTATGGGTGAGGATAGTTGGGCGAGAGGATAAAGCCAGAGGAGCCAGTCAGATTCCCTCCACATGGAGCTGGGAAAACACAGAGGAGAACATATCAACACCATATGGGCACGTGTACACGTGCACGGTCTCGTTCATTAAAGCACACAGCTGGATCAGATGTGTGCCAGGAGTCTGGCTCAGGAGAAGTGGAGTGGAAGTGTTCGAAGTTGTAGAAATAAAATCTTGCCTGCAATACTAAATCCATACAGCTCTCATATCCCATATATAAGAGAGATACAAAGTGCAAGGGGGTGGAGGTGGGTGGTGGGGGGCAGCATGGAGAGGAGGGGAAAGCAGAGGCCTGTGGATGGAAGCAGTCAGAGAGAAGTATATGGAGAGAGGATAATTATCTGAGAACACATGAAAGGAAGTGGCAAAATGTGGCTCCTCCACATTTTTTTCTGGTTGTGGCTGAAGTATCTTTGAAAATAGGAAGGCATTCCAAATCTTATAATTTGATATTCATTAATTTTAGCGCACTTTCACATCGTCAGGATGATGACGGTTATCTGAATGCCTCTTTGGCTCAAGAGCGACTTGGCTTTCACAACTCTTGAGCATCTTTTGACAAGGATGCAAATTACCACCCTAGAGGACACCCATGCAGTGTAGACACTTGAAACAAAATGCAATTTTCACATAAATGTATGTATTTCTCTCTCTCTCTCTCTCTCTCTCTCTCTATATATATATATATATATATATATATACAGAGAGAGAGAGAGAGAGTCTTTAATTAGACTATTCTTTTAATTAGAATATTCTTTCCTGAAAATATCTTAAATGAATAATTCTACATGACTGCTATTTTTAACCATCATATATACCCAGTTTAGAAATATGTGAAATAAGAACTCACCTATACAGACAGGTGGACTAGGTTGCCAGTAGTAGCGGTTTTCCACCTGTATACATGTGATCTTCATCTCGCCCTGGAGCTCATATCCTGGGTCACACTGAAAGGTCACAGTGTCACCAGGCTCCCTTCCGTCTCCGTTCCGGCTACCGTTCATGGGTACTCCCGGGTCCCTGCAGGCAGTGGCCACCGAGCCTGCCAAGCACAAACACAGCCAATTAACAGCAAGTTGGCTCACTCCTACAAGATCGGGCAATATGAACTGCCAGTCAAAATAAACCCACAGACACCACCAGAACCGAAACTGTCAATTAGGAAGCAGAAACACTCTTATGGTGTCAGCCGGTTTAAGGGGATGAAGCCTGCTAATAGTATATCAGTACAGATGAATTAAACAGTAACCAAGGCCAGTGTTATTAAACCTGTCAATCAAAAGAGAGGACCTGAGACCTGCAGAAGTTATTGGACTCACTGGAGAACTCAATGGCGAAGCCAGACTTGCTGATGTAGAAGTCGGTCTCGAACTGTATGGTGACCAGGTTGAGGGTGCTGTGGATGCCCTCAGGTAGCAGAGAACCGCTCACCTCCCTCAGAGACATCTCATTCTCAGGAGGGCCATCCCACACCTTCAGGATGTCATGGGAGGCCTCCGTATCAAAGGCCAGAAACTGCAAGCTGTTAAAAAGTGCAGTGTTTAAACAAGATTTAGACAAGACTTTGTATGAATTATATGAAACTAAAATTTGGTTCCAAAACCTAAATTTGTGAAGAACTATGTTTTGATCTGAACTGTAAACACATACTATATACAGAATAAAGTGATTTGCAGTAGAAGAGCATAATATCAAGTATCAAGTATTAAAATGCTTCATATTAATGCTACATATCTTACATCACACCAGAACTTTCTTTGTATGTTATTTTGTTTCAAAGCTACATAACACTTTCAGTAGAATTTCACTAAAAACAAACAAACAAAAACAAAAAACAAGTTTCTGTCTATTGTCCCGTCATAAAAGAGAAGCGCTTTCCCATTATTTTATCAACAACATTCATCCTGGGTGCAGCCACTGTATGATATCACTGCAGTGTGCCTGTGCCCCAACTCTTTATCATAACTCTGCAAACTTGTCTGAAAGAGATATAAGTGAACAGATTAAAAAGTAATGAATGAATAGATAATTTCAGAAAGACATTGCCACGAGAGTTGAAAAAGGATAAACTATCTCTCCTTTATATTTGCAATGCTTTTGACTTTGTGCAACTGTAACGATCAAATCTATAAAAAGTATTTTAGGCCTTGTAATGACTTCAGCCAGTCATGCATCAATACTGCCATGCAAGTGGAAAACAGAGATTTGTGAGTTAGACATCACCTCCTTTCCCCATATAGATGAGATATTGATGTTCATCGTTGCCTTATAAGTGGCATATAAATAGTTAAGTAGCTCTTGTCTCTGGCTGCATCCATGTCTGCATTTGTGACTCTGCTGGGGTTGGTAGGGTACTTGGGAGAGAAGGGTGTGGTGGAGCACGTTTCTACACGTGAGAAAATGCTGATGTGCACCTGACGATGTTGCCCGAGTCCACCTCAATGACCCATGTGCAGCGCAGGTTGTTGTCATAGGGAAACGGGTAACCAGGTGACAGGATGCGACCAGAAGACTCCCCCTTAAAACGCCCACCACATTCAGCTATGGGAGGAGAAATGGAGGTGGAGGGGGGAAAGAAAGAAGGACAAAAATAAAGAGAAAGAAAGAAAAAGTGGAAAAAAGAGGAAAGCAGGAGAGAAAGTATGAGACAAGGCATGAGAGATTAAGTGTCTTTTTAAAGTCTCTCACATTCATGCTAACACATTGCACATCAGGAAATTGTGCTCAACACCTCTAAGGTAATTAGGGGTTGCTGGAAAACAAACAACACAATTGAAGTGGCAGGATCTGAGGCATCGTGAATCATCCACGTTAATCAATACAGCTCCACGAGAGCACCTGCAGACCACAGTCAGGGCTGCGGGCAGACGCCCACCTTCTCTTGTCCTCTCAGTACTCCACTGGTCTGCTCATAGCAGGGCCATGTTATTGGGCTGCTCTGGGCATCGGCAATAAGTCAGTAAACAAACGGAGCACAGACCCATGTTGATGCTGCCTGATAGAATCTGGAGAATCCACCACAACTTTCCTTCCCTTCCATTACTGTGGAGATTTCACAAGAAGTTTAATAGAAACTTCAATCTCTCCCACACTCCCTTTTATTCCTTCTCCATGCTCTCTTACCCCATTCCACTTTCTGTGCTGGATTCTAGGTGTGGGCCCTTCAGGAGGAAGGCATCATTTGTTAGTGGAGCTCATATCAGCATTTTCTTTCAGTAAGCCTCATTTGCATAAGCCATCTACATGACAAACAATGGACACGCAGTTCAATGAAGCCTGAATAACAGGGTTCAGATCGCAACTTGATTAATCTGAACATTAGAGTAATTTTTAGACACCTAGTCCTGAGCAGCCTCCTCTAAACCAACACCCAACCACGTTCATCACTCATCACAGCAGATGCTCAATCACATGTCAGCGGCTGCTCACGAGTCCTCAATCAACCCTGATTGGCCACTAAGAGGAGTTGAAAATCTAAGCAACGGACTTGAGAGCTGATGGAGATTTGAGTTTGAGCCTTCTGTAGCCTTTAGTTTTCCCAAATCAATTATCACAGCATGACAACTGGACCTGTCTAAGGGTATAGATGCTGACTGGATCCGAGGCCATAGATCTCGTATAATCTTGCCTCTTTAACCTGTTTTGCTCCTCTAAAGAAATGGTTTGGCATGCCATGTTTGTGCCATGTTTTTTTTTCTTTCATATCACTTCCTTTGAGAAAAGAAGCGATGATTTAAAGTCACGTCCATTGTCACATCCACACCTCATACCACTTGACTTGGATAAAAAAAAAGATTAAATATTTTATCTGCAATAAAAAAGGTGGGCTGGTTGGGTGATACGTTTCACACTGCTTTGCAAAAGGTCACACCAAACGACCCACATATTTCTAAAGTCTAAGGAAATAAAATTCTCTCCACATTATTAAGCATCTATTATTAATGCTGGTAGATATGTCTAAAAAATATTAGTCTGAAAACTTCAAGGGTGGTTGAATGCACCATTTCTTTTGAGGCAGGACTACTGTACTTCATTTACATTAGTAAGTAATACACATTACCCTTGGTAATGTCCTTTTTCACAAGAACATGATGTGGGCCACAAGAAAAAAGTGTGTGTGTTGTCATGGGTTACATCTATGCCTGGGGAGGAGTTTTGGATGAGAGCTTTGCGCCTAATCGTTCCTCATTAAAAACAAATGTAACGCCAAGCAAATCTGATCTTGGGTCAGTGGGCATACCAATATCTGGCTCTTCAGAGGCCAATTCCTACTAATTAGCATCCATCAGGAAATGAAGGATTATTAGTTACTACTCCTGGCCCTGTCTCAACCCAATTTTGCCTGGTGAAGTGAGGGATCACCTGTATAGTCACTCACAACCCCAGTAATAGCTCTGGCATCACATTCAGAGAGTGGTTTAAAATCGGAAATGTTTAACACGGAGAGGGGCGATGAACTCTTATGTCCAGCCTTGTCCACAATAGCTAATTCCACGCACACTGCCCATGTATATTCACCTAAGACATACACAGAATTACTACTTTATTTTAAAGTTCTATAAAAATATCATTGTGGAATTAAACCCCTTGGATTAGAGGCTGTTTGAACTGCAGTGCAGTGCTCCTTTTGTAGCAAACCAATGGAATGATGAGTGTTGCAGCTCAATAAAGAAATGGGGAGGTACTGCAGTCGATAATTAGAACAAAAGGGTGGGATGAAACAGGGCCCTTGGTTATTGTAATTGGAGGGGTGGACTTTCTGACAGCCAATGGGGGAGAATGTGATTTTTTTTTTTTTAATTTGAGGATACATTACCTACATGCTCAGTATGCCAAGTATAGACATTAATAATGGAGAAAGCACTTTAACATTTCTCCTTAGTGTGTAAGAGTCTTGGAGTCAACATTATTTTACATTTCATCAGTTTTCTAGCTTGGTCCTGCATAACACTGGGTATCCTAAAATCGTTTTTTTGGGGGAATATGCTTTTAGGGTATGTCTACTACATATGTTTTTAAGTGACAGGGTAATTAAACTTTCCATTAAGAGGAACTCCGCCGATTTTCGAAGCATTTAACGGCTATAAAAAACTACATTTTAGTATTAACTATTATTCACAGATTATTTCCATGTTTCCTCTCAAATTCGCACTCTCACCAGATTAATCTGCGCAAGCAAACGTGTTTTTGTTGTTACTAGCCTGTAGCTACAGCCTTTAGACATGTCTAACGCCAGCGGCAGCTTTTGTTCACATTTTATTTTTAGTTTTCTTACTTACTTTGGAAGAGGAATAAAGTTGTGTGACTTAGATATTTGCGTATAACTTCAAAACAATTAACCACAACTTCAGAATTTCTGGAACTTTTAACGATAACTGAATACCCTAGCCCCCCGGGGTTTTACTGATATAGTGCGACCCCCCACTTACCCAAACTACACAAACGCGTGCAGAGCGGAGACGAGTATACAAGTAACGAAAACACTGGTTACGCGTCTTTAGAATAGCGCATGTCGCATCAAAACACTAATAATAACTCTAATAACTCTAATCAAAACACTCTTTGTTCGCATCTATACAATTGATGATACGCTTATAATGATCTAACAAAGCTTACTCTCTGCTCAGCATCAGTTCCTGTATTTCAGCAGCATCCAGTTCAAATGTATATATCGAACTCTGTCCTACTTACTATCTAGGATACATTCCGTGAGCTAAAGACAAAGCTAAAGCACGTGTGTAATTTGCTCTGGATAAGAGCGTTTGCTAAATGCCTAAAATGCAAGAGTAAAAACGTTATGAAGTAACGTACAAAATCCCGAGTTCAAAAGAGTTCCCATCAAAGCATATATTGCTTATTCATAAATGGGGTGTTGTTATTCTTAAAATATGTACAAATATCCTTGGTATTATTGTTTTCTTATTACACTAATTTTTTATAGATATAATATGCCTATACACTGTCAATTCCTCTTCTGTATTCAACAGTAGTGTGCCGGTCACGTTGCGGAGGTCCCCTACCGGCGTTGACCTGTAACGGCTCCAGCTATGACTGTTTGTAATTAAATCATCTATTCTTACGTCCACACCCCCCATTTGTCACCCGTCATATATCATTGGATTTGTCACCTGAGGGTAGTTAATGTCATTTATGTATTGCTTATTTCATCCGTTTCTTGTGTCTTGTGACCGTTGCCGGTCATTATTGTTATGTTGCGGGGTTTTATGTTAGAGTTCGTGCACTACTCTGTTCGGTTTCGTTTCTCATAAACACTTCAGTCGGTGACCTCTTTGTGCTTTGTTTTACTACACGTGCTTCGCACAGCCAACATAAAGCGGATTCACTTTCCAGCGTATCGCACTTCGATACTACACATAATGACATACAGTATACTGGATTTAAAAAGGCAAGAAAACATTGGAACAGTAGGAATCAGGGTGTACTACCATAATAAACACACTTTTCTACAGGAAGCAAAATCATTGTTGACCCATGTAATATCTGGGTTGACACATTTCAGTAAGAGTCCAATCCCACTGGACAATAAAGTAAGATGAAGACTTGAAAATAAGAGGTCTGCACCTATTTCTAGTATGCTAGCAGCACTACCAAGACACTGAAGCTTACCAATGCAGGATGGCAGAGGGTTGTCCCATGCACGCCTCTCCCCAGTCATACATTTGAGTACACCGCTGCCGTGCAGAGTGTAGCCAGGGTTGCACTTGTAGGTGATGGTGCTGCCAGAGAAGTGGCCCTGGTCATTCACCTTGAAGCCAAACTGGGGAACGCCAGGATCCTCACAGTGAGACAGCTCAAAACCTAGAGAAGCAATACTAAAGTTAAAATACATGGCTCACCATGCATTTGGCTTTTGGGGGATGATGGTGCTATATGTATGTATATATGCATCCATCTATCTGTCTGTCTGTCCAAAGCTGCATCAAATATTCAGTATAACAAAAGATCTAATTCCGCAAAAACATGCTCGATCACCTATCAAGATCAGTGTAGTGTGCCTTAGCTGGAGATCATTATTACGATAATGATCCCTCAAATGTGTTGACATGTTGCTTTCGCACTGCATGACGTCAGAACTCAAGACGCCTGCCATTAAGTCAATCATTATGGGCAACAGTTTTGTGCTAAGATCTGACTGTGTCGCGCAGGCAGGGCCGAACCCTCTCTAAGCAGGCAGAACAATTAAGATTAAGTGCTTGGGTAATGGAGCTGCATCCAGAGCAGTCCTGCACCAGAGCAGCTCCTCACTGTGCAGCACATCCTATTAACGTTCATGATCATTACTCTTATCATACTCCTATTTTGTCACTACATTGCACATGCTCTGAAAAACAGCCAAAATATTACTGTTTTGCTTTACGTTTGACAGAACCAGTAATCACACCCACTAACAATTCTTATTTACTGATTTTACAGAGATTTCCTTGCTGGTTGAACATTTTAATCAAATCCCTTAAAACTACCTCACAACTGTAAAAAAGATCGGCTATATCCATTAAATCATAAAGCTACATATGGAGCCAAGCAGTGATAACCATGAAAATTTTCCTCATATAACATGTAGCAATACAGGCCTACAACAATGCACTGTGCCACCTAACCTTGATTACAAGTCGATTACAGGTCTTTGTCTCAGGGCACTTTCCCAGGTAGCACAAAATGCTTGACTATATAAAAGAAGCCATTTTAATCCATTTTCATTCAGTCCCCTCTCCTCATTTGGTGGTTAAATTACAGCGTCTGGGTGAATGGTTGTGGCCTCACCTTCTCACTGCTCTCTCTGACCTTTATTATGCACTCAAATGACTAATCCTGCAGGTGGAATGGAATGGCAGACAGACAGGGATTTAGTTGATTTTAAATGAGATAGCTCACCAGCAGGTTAAAGCTTTCTCCCCCACTGGAACTAAAACCCTGTCAAATCCCATGCAGTGGACACAATAGTATTAAACTCAACCGAATGCGGGCTGGATGCTTGCTCAACTGCCTTTGTGTGGACGAAGGCAAGGTCAGTGAAGAGAGAAGGCTGCTCTCACAGCATCCCTGTCCACTCACTCATAATCCCCCTGAGCTGGCTAAATCTTCATGTGTTTCAAGTGTGCTTCTGATTTCTGTAACATTCCTACGTGAACTCTGTATACACTTCATGAGAAAAGAAAGAGGAAAAATGTTTATTAACAGCCCCTCCCTAGTGGATGCTGAAGTATGTTGAAATGATTACCTCTCAATACAAAGTCATATTTAAAACATGCATTTGTTTAAAACTTCTATGCATTTGTTTCACTTACTTCATCTGTGTGTAAGTTACATCACAGAATGCTTAGAACATTAGTAAACCTGCCTACTTTCACTGATAAACACAATTATCCCACCTATGCAGGATCCAAGCCAATATACACTCAGTAGATGTGGGCCAGTGTTTATCAGATGTATAAGAAAAAAAATACATGGATCCAGAGTCAGCTCACTTCTGTCCATATAACTGTGTTCATTGAGATTACAAGTACAAACATTTTCTACTCTCAGATAAATAAATCTACAAAAGCAGGATGAGGCTGGCAGCCTAGGTCTTGCATAGAGAATGCCATAACTAACACGTAATGTGTTAACTACCTCAAGAAACAGAAGTGACGTTGTTTTGAGAAACAGCTGCAAGACTATATCAGTAGACCTCTTTGATTTTTGGACTCAAGATTGAGTTAATTGTGTGGGGTGCAGTGAAGTGGAGTGCTGAGTAAAGACTTACTGGAGTAGACCAGTTTGAAACCCTCTCCTGTGGCCTCAGCATCTGAGAAGAACTCCAGCCACAGATGGTTGGAAGTGCTGATGAGGGTAAGACCCAGCATTGATGAACCAGTGAAGGCTCCTAGCACGTGGGCAGTGTTGTCTTTACCATCATATATCTGCAAGGAATGACAGCAGACCTAAAACAAACTGTAGGCCCAAAGCCATTTGAGACAGTGGCATGAGAGCTGGAACAAACTGACAGCCAAACAAAAGCTGATCAGAAGGAGTTCTTCACTGAAATGCTAGACTTAGAGCATGGCTATAAAGAGCATCATTTAGTATAGAAATAAGCATTTGTCCAGGGAAGTTTCAGAAAAAATTTTAATTTTATAATAATACTTTGATAGATTTTTTAGCTTTAAGACAGCTTTAAGGAATTCTTTGACCATCTATATTACAATCATATACACTGAGAAGATAAAGATCTCAAGAGGTTCTAGCTATCTAGTCCTTGTTCCAGAGGTACAAACAGTAAACATTGTAAGTCAATTTCTGGGTTATAGAATATGAATATGCATAGAAACACGTTATGTATGCTAATGCTATGACAGTAGGGAATCATCATATAAATGTTTTTTCTTGGCAAGAACTGTGGACAGAAAATGGAATTACCTTCAAGATATCCCCCTGGGCCAGATGGAAGGTTCTAGCAGATATGTTGATTCCTTTCCCAGCCTGCACCTGGATGCTGTAGATGCACTCGTGGTTGTTGTCGTAGTTCATGGGGTAATTGGGTGACAATAAAATCCCCTCATTGTTGATGACAGATGAGCCACACTCAGCTAGAGATGAGGAATACAAACATGGAACATTGGGTGGGGGGGCGGGTTGAAATTGAAATGCCAACTACCATCATAATATCAAGATATTCTATTACCCTGCCATTACATACGTCACATTCTATCCTAAAGAGCTACATGTATGCCCCCAAGTACACCACATGGACATTTCACAAAAGTAAAAGCTTGTTATGGAAGCTTACACAAGTCTGGCATTTTCAGACAGATTGGTCTGGACAAGGCAAATGTGCAGTGAGAATGGAACCGAAAGGCGAAATCAACTGAGCGTTCTCAGCATTGCTTAGAGATTCAGCATCATCCAGAAGGATGTGAGCCCAACACTGAACAATAGGAGTCAAAGGTAGGGTTAATGGAACAACAGACAGTAAAAACAGATGTGTTAATGCCCATCACATAAGGTGGCAGGGGAGCAGGGAGAATATAAAGCACCACAGTGAGCCTGATTTATTTAACGCCCCAGCACCATTTCCTTCTACACAGTGCCATGTTATGATGATATTACCAGTGTCATATTTTGAATAAATCTCCGCTCTTATTGCTTCCATTTAGTAAATTACCTCTACACTCTCCTCACCAAGAGCTTAAGACATGATGTGAATTTGTACTGAGCTACATATGCACTATACACTCTCTTTCCACTTTGCCCTTCCCATCACTTTTATGTAGTCAGCGGAAAAATAACTCTTGGTTAGAGTAGCACGTGTAACCCTGCGGAGTTACTGTGGTAGGCCTGGCGAATGTGATTTAAATAATGCAGACTGTAACTTAAGATGTAGCAGAGAGGAGATCAACAGTACAACGCAGGCACTACAGTGTTACTACTCTTAGTTAGGTGTTGTGGACGTTATATTTAGCACAGATAACAAAGTGGTGACCTTGGAGGGTAGGGCTGGTGTGGAAAGGACTCGAGCACTTCTTTGGTTTCCAGTTGCTCCCCTCTGCACACCCCATCAGAAATAATCTGCGTCAGCCTCTACTTTAAGGTCTGATGCCCTTGTTGGTCCCTGATCTAGGGTTATTCATATCTGACCTGACAGCAAGCTGAATCTGAACCCCATGTTTGGAGAAGGACAATGACACTCCAAACAGCTTCTCTCCATAATGAAATGCATAAGAAGAAAAAAAAATTAAGAGTCCCATTTGCATTTGCTACAAAAGCAAGTGAGAAGCCCCTGACCGTCTGTAAGAACACTGAATCTGTCAAGAGTGAAAAGTTGGCGTGTAACTTGGGAGGGAGCCGCTGGGAGCTGGAGAGAGGGTGATAACTACACAAACCTCTCAGCCATTAGAAGAATCCGTCAAGCTTGGCAGAAAAGATCCAAAGAAAGTAAGCTTGCCTGCATGAGAGAAAGAGAGAGATGGAGCATGCCTCCATCATGAGCCTCCAAGGAACCATCATTACAGGGCTTAATCTCTAGTGTCCACCATGTTTGCACCGTATTGTATGTGAACAAATGACCTGCCAAGGTCCTGACATAAACTACTGAACTGTTCAGGGTTTGGACTTTTTCTATCAAGACATGCAATGACATTTCACCATATATTCAAAAATTAAATGAATTAATAGTGAGTTCTATCTAGGATTAGTTTTAATTTAGATGTTCCATCTAGAATGAATTATTATCTAGTTATTACTAATACAAAATTAGTTAAATCAAAAAGTTAAATCATTTTATGATGTGTTTATTAACTAGCAACTGTAAATTAGCCGATGCTGTGTCATTTATGCTGATTACAGTTAGCTACTCTCAGTATGTGGAAAACAGATTTCATTAAACAGTCACTTGATGCCAAGAAAGGCCAATCTGATAAGAACTCGTCCAAGGACAAACAGCTTTACTTTGCTTCATGGGAGAATGTCATTTGCTGGGTGCAAAGACCTCGCCCCATGTGCTGACTGAAGTGATTTCCCCCGCCGCCTCATCAGTGTGGTGATGCCCTGCTTAAATAGCACTCGATCCATTTTGGAAGCGTTCACTAAGCACAAGTGTTTGTTGCTATCGGATACTGCCACTGGTGATCACTTCCTGTCAGCCTATAGTGTGCTGTTTGGTTAGGGGGGGATGTGCTTAACTTTTTGGGAGAAATCACACACTCTGGCACTGTTCTTCTAGGGGTTTTTAGGAATGAATGTCTAAATATCTGTGCACAAAATAAACAGAATAGAAAAGGAAACAGTTTAGTAATACTAACTATGGTCATTTTTGAAATAATTTTCCTCTACATCCCTTGAGACTGAAGTCTGCATTGTATTGTCTGTTGTTCTTAATTTTTTTTACAGTGTCACCATCATGAATACAACTAAACAAACAGCTTTGCAGTCGATGCTGTCAGACTGAGCTACAGAGCACAGTACTGTATAAACAGGAATATGTTGAATTTTAAAAATCTTGAAAACAACCCACTGGTTCTCATTTCATATACTGCAGGGCACTCACCTCCTCATTTACCTGCTCATTCACCTCCTCACCTATTCATTCACCTCCTCACCTCCTCATTTAACTCCTCTTTCACCTACTCAACTCCTCATTCACCTCCTTATTCACCTACTCACCTATTCTACTACTCAATACTCATAAGACTATTTTCTGGTAGTATTCCAGCTTAGAGTACATGAATGTGGGTCTATCTGAGCTACTCTAGATATTCCAAGCATCTCTAAGCACTTTTGTGAGTCGTTCTGGATAAGAGCGTCTGCCAAATGCCAAAAATGTAAATGTAAATCTATTCATTCACTACTCATTCACCTCCTCACTCACCTCCTCATTCACATATTCATTCACCTCCTCATTCACACACTCATCTCCTCATTCGCCTCATCTTTCACCTACTCACCTCCTCATTCACTTCCTTATTCACCTCCTCATTCACATATTCATTCACCTCCTCACTCACCTACTAATTTCCTCATTCACTTCTTTATTCACCTTTTCATTCTCCTACTCACCTATTTATTCACCTCCTCATTCACCTCCTCACTTAGTTATTCACCTCCTCATTCATTTACTCATTTGCCTACTGTCAGCAGCAACTGCAACTGCTGTAGAGTTTTATCAGTACACCATATACATTCAGCATCTCATTCTGTCCACTAAAGCTGATGTACCTTAATGTACTGCATGCTATCAGCCACTTTCTTGTACCTGAATTACCACAGGAGAGAAGATATCCTTATAATTACCCTGTACACCATTCATCATCATGTCAGGATCATGAAAGATACAGGCTACATTTAATTTTTCAAAGTCTACCATTAAGGCTTTCTTCCACCAACACTTTGAGGGTCAGAAGTGAGAAGTGCAGCTAGACACTCAGGAGACATACACAGATCGATGAAGTTGTTACTAGCAACGATAAAAGTGGATCTTGGTCTTTAACTCCTTACAACACTGTCTCCCCATGATACCTAGGACTACTGTTCTAGTGCTCGGACTGTTTTTTTAACCTGTACGTTCTAATAACATTTATTTCATGCCGCCATTTTTGTTTGTTGATTGTTTTTAACCATTTTAAATGTTTGTTTCAGACTTTGATCACTGCCTCATATTAATGATTGCATCATTCCATACAGGTATCCATAACATTTATATTAACAGCACCTTAATGAATAGGACACTGATTTTTGTTCTTATTTTTATTGTTTTTTGTAGTGGTAGTAATTAGAGCTGCTATAGTATTTCATACCTCATAGCCACAATATCAAGTGTTTAAGGATCTCCAGTAAACAAGTGACACTGAGCCACTCACTGTCGGGCAGGGCAAGATAGACCTGTTCAGTTTTAGACTAATTGCTGAAGCAATTATTCTTTCTGTTAAAACACCTTCATGCTAAGACTCTTTGCTAAACTACTGTTACGCCTCAAGCAGGCACTAAAACGGGATAGCAAGCCTCACAATGACTCGGCATTTCACCATGAGAATTCAGGATTTACTAGAGCTCTTGTAAACATGTGAAACAAGCTTATTGTATATGGTTTTGTTTTGGAATAACAAATCAATTTGGAATCATAGGCTAAATGTTGAAGAAATCGCTTTATGATAGAATATGATCTTCTGATCCATGGGAGATATGGAACGAGCTCTGTTGAATCTGCAATGCAGTTCTTTTAGGTCAAAAGCTAAAATTACTCAGACAGATAATCAGGCAAGCTGAATTCTAAAGCATGATTGAAATTCCAAACACATCATCCCTGTTCTCACAGCACTAGGGAAACAATTTGTGTGTGTGTGTGTGTGTTTGTGTGTATGTGTGTGTGTGTATGTGAGTGCATGTGTGTGCGTATTTATATGTGTGTATGTTCTGGGGAGCAGGTGCGATAAGGTTTTCTATAATCACACAAGCACTTACATGCACTCAGTGACCAATCATACATATATACCCATCTACCCAAACACAAACAGAGAGAGAAAGAGAGAGAGAGAGAGAGAGAGAGAGAGAGTGAGAGAGAGAGAGAGAGAGAAAGAGAGAGAGAGAGTGAGAGAGAGAGAGAGAGAGAGAGATGGCCTATTAGTCTTTCTATCAGGTTTAAACAATTCAAAATGCTTAGCATGAATGCCACAGAGCACCATTTGGATTCTGGTACAAAAAGAATACAAAGTTGACTAAGATACTAAAGAGGGCAAACTGTCATATCATATTAGCCAGAGGAGAATAACAATCCTTGCTAGATACGTATGACTCAGTACCTTTAACTAGACATTTTAAGAGTTGTGCATAGCTCAACTATCTATGTGCATAGATACGGACTTTGACTCTTTTCTAAGGCCTGCAACAGATCTGGATGTATCCTGGATGAGATGGTGCCACAGATATGAGTGTATCCTGGATTTGCTTGCACCACGAATCTGGATGTGTCCTGGATGTGTCCCAAATGAGCTGGTGAATAGTCTAAGCACGATAGAGCACAGACTGCAGTAGCTGCGACACAGCCCTGAGCTGCAGGAGGAGACATTTCTCTTTGCCTGTTCATCTACTGTACTGTTACACCAGCATTTCCATGGCATCCCACCCCGCCTCTCCTCCTCTTCTGCCTTTTTACAGATAGCTGACAGAACCTGGACTCGGCATTTCTGCAAGTGACGTGCGTGGCAAGCTGGATGCAACTGTGTCACTGAAGCCTCACCTCCCTGCCTCCTGCACCCCACCCTGTTGATCTTCTCTGAGCATTAGGACAGGATTAAGCGCAGACAATTTTTTTTGCTCGATGTTAATCAATGGAAATCCTTTTGTCAGCCCTTTAGCTTGAAATTAAAAGCAAACTGCTTAATACCAGTGTGAGACGCGCCCTCGCCCCTCCAGCCCCTCCGGGAGAAGCTGATACCATGTGAAAGCCATTGCTCCAAAAATCTGCCGCCAGTTGATGGAATATTAAAGGGGATGATATTGACATTTTCCATAAGCATGATAGGCTCAAAGTTCTACCCTAACTGCAGGGAAACCCAGTTCCAGTGATTAGAGAAGCAGTGGGTGCTTATCTTGCTGGACTACAGAGTGGAGGAGACCACAGCAAAAGGAGCAATACGTGAAATATAGCATGTGCTTTCTGCTGTGTGAACGGCCTGCCACGGAGAGCAGCATGCTGGTAAATGGAACAGAGAATGCTAAGAACAAACAAACCAAAACCCTGTAATGGATAAAATGAGGAAGCTGGGAGTCAAAGTTAGCCTCCAGCAACTACGCTCCGAGAGAAAATAATGCATTTGGATTTTCTGTACTGATGTGAAGCAGCACCAACAACACCTTGAGTTTTTGTTTTCTGTTCACAAACTCTTCGTCTTTGTGAATTTATAACCCACTGATCTAAGCAGTCATTTCAACACCCCTAAATAAAATCCACACAAACTGGAATGAGTAAACTGGAATGGGTAAACTGGAATGAGTAAACTGGAATGGGTAAACTGGAATGAGTAAACTGGAATGGGTAAACTGGAATGAGTAAACTGCCCACATATTTTTTTCCTCAGCTAAAACACACCAACAAGCGAAAAATGACGAATTAGTGTTTTAGTGCTTGCAGACAATGTAAGGGTTGATCAAAACCTTTGCACACCAGCAAAACAGATAAAGAGGTTTTCTTTGATAAAGTAATGCCATCACCAGGGAGATGAGTATAACCTCCACTCAAAGACAACATGGTACAGATGAAGACCTTCTGCTTTCACTGCTTCCAGTGATGCTTTAGCTTAAAGAATCAACCCCTGAACACAACATGGAATTACATTACCATGCTGCGGTTGAATAAAATTACAAGATAACTTTTCACTTTTTGTATAAAAAGGGTACATAATAATGAAGATAAAAAATAGTAGTTTTCTTCATAGACTGCATGTTGTGAAAAACCTGCTAATATAAATATTTTTTAAGTTTTTGTTTGGTGAGTTAGTAAAGCTCTTTTAAAAGGATGTAAGGTAAAGAATACACAGATATGTTATTCCAGTAGCTCTAAGTGGAATCAAGGTGATTTTTTGCTCCTTTAAAGTGCAGCCACTGTACAGCAATTTGTCAACATTTTACACTTGTCTTACCATCAGTGAGCTACTCACATCATCATTTGCATTCTGTTCTAGTAAGATGAAGCTGAAGATGAAGGTACACTAACCTTGCTTGCCATTTTGAAACTTTGCTAACAAGAAGACAATACCTTTTAAAACTCAAACTTTTTAAATCTAGGAGGCCATTATTCACATTATATCTTTTCAGCTTGTTACACAGTGTTCAGCAGTGTCCTTCTAATCTTTGCCAAGTTATCATCTCACATTTTGCTTAATGCATTTGTTATATAACTCTGCTAGTTTACTCTCATTCGTTCATTTTTATAGTCTGGAGCACAAAACGCTTCATCACTACATTCTGCAACTTTGTAAACAGTTGTTCAGTTAATCATTCACTAAACCATTCTGAGGGGGTATTTACAATGATGACACTATACTTGTTAAAATTAACAATTTGCAAAAATATCTCAAATCCGCTAGCTTGTATTCCACAGTGGCCTCAAAACACAGATTTAATATCTATGCTAATGTTTTTTAGTGTAGCAAATTAGATAAAGCACGGTAAAAAAAGAGAATGTGACAAAACTTTGCAAGCTTGAATTACGGTCAGCAATTATTTTCACTGTTTCAACAACAGAAAGCCTTTTAGCCATATTATACATTAGAAAGAACAGAACTGATGCTTTCACCTGCATAACTGATCAAGAAACATGTAGAACTGTTATCACATAGAACAGGACTTTAACCAGAAAGGGAATGCGAAGCCCTGAAGAGACATGCAGGCAGTCTTAAACTCCCCAAAATGATCCACACCATCTCCTCAATAATTAGAGTTTAACATAAATGACATGCATACGTGTCTACTGTACTGTCATGGGTGAAAAGCTTGGGGAGGCACCTCTCCGTGCACAAGGCCATTACTTGTATAGGAATTTGTTTTTCATATTCTCATTACAATTACATACCAAGTCAAAACAGGGTACTTCCTGACTGCCACGCCCTGCTTTAATAATTTAATAATGACGTCTTTGCACTATGACTTTGAATAGCGTGTGCTATACTGGTTTGATGGCTACATTACACTGATCACTGCTTAAGATCACATCAGGTGTGCAAGGTGATGCATCACACTATACAAAAACATCGCTGAATGCAATTTCATTATTTACAGCACAGTGCCCACTGTAAAATGGCAAAATGGATCCAACCAGTGTCTCTCTAGAAAACAACCTATACACCTCCATGCTTCTTTTGAAGTGTTTCTTCAATTTGTTTAAAAATGTATACATGCCAATATGCAGTATTGATTTGCCTCACATATGCCTCCAATTTAGGTCCAGCTGGCTACAAGTGCTTGTGTACATTAAGAGTGTCTGACAGTGTACACGAGCAAAAATACTCAAAAAGATGAACAAGATAACTACTCAATTAATTAAACTTATTTGTACCAAGTTATTATATAAGAAACCCTTTAAATTGTTTCTTTAAAATGTGTAGCCAGATAATATAGCACTGAGTGTAGTCCACAGCATAGGGTTGGTTGTCCTCATAAACAGCACCTGGCTTTCATTAATGGTCCTACACTCTGTACTGTCTCAGAGATTAATCTTGAGGAATAGATAAAGTTAGCAAGAGAGAAGAGTATTTTGCCCTCCAACACATATCCTTCAGTGTTTTAGAGTTAAACATGAGGTGCATTTGACCATCCAGTAAGCCTTTGATTTAGCTGGGACTTGCTTTGTGACTAGAGAGGTAAGTAGGTGTGTGAGGTGTTGTGTTGGTTTCACTTGTTCTCACTCCTTCTTTGTTAGCGACAAGCTTTATCTTTATTTTACCCTTTGGAACGTGGAAATCGATATAGATGATCAATGGCGGGGAAAGCAGAGGCTTCTGTTACTGTCATGTTACAGTGATTCATAGGTTCTTTGTCTTCCTCTAAAGACTCCCTATGTCTGCCTTTTAAAGTGGCATCTGTGGTTTCTAATCCAGCATATGTCTATATTGTCTAATCTACAGTCCCCTGAAACAGGAAGACACATACAGACATCGGTACACATGTGCCAACTCACTCTGTCACTGTGTCTTTGTCCTACAGTGAGCAAGTGTGGTAAAACACTGTGGCTCATCCAGGCATGTGCAAAGGAGAAAGTACATGAACAATGTAGGATGAAAACAAAAAAGAAAAGGGAAATACAACAGTGATTAATCATACATGTTTTTTTTCAATTAATGTGAAAAATGACTAGTGACTTTGCCTGCCTGAAAGGGGGGGAAAAAAAACAAAAAAACTTGCATGGTAGAAAACTCAGGAAAGTTCTCCATTACTGTAATTGCCACTTTGCACTTTGCCACTGCCTCCAGGTATGCATGGGTAACTTCCAAGAGATGCCATTTCACGCCACGCTGTCTGGATATGATGGATGCTTTATGATTGCAGGCACCCACCCCACTAGCTGCTGACTTGCAAGCCACAATGAAACACTGCAGCTGGACAGTGTCAGCAACAAATCACTGCCTCGGCCCCAGCAAGTGTCAAGTGAGAAGAAATTTGAAGGTGACCATGAAGATATCAGCACTAGCCTCAAGGCGAGATTACAGCAATAGCGCTAAAATATAGTGTAAAACACAATGCCATACATTCACATGGAGTATGGATGGTCATGAGGAATGCTTCTAGAGTGAGCATGATCCAGCCATCGTCCTGAATGCAGTATAACCTCTCTCCAGCTCAGCTCAGAAGATACCGTAATCTGAATTAACCCACACACAACCATATTTGAGCAGCACAGGTCTGTTACTAGAGATACAGGGTGAACCTTTCTCAACACAACAGTGAGTTGGAAGGCTGGAAGGACTGTTGTGTAAGGCAGGGGATACCTGCTCCTCATCCAGTGACTATAGCCTCCAGCCATGTGTTTGAGAATGTGCACTATTACAATTAGGGAAAGTGGTGTTGTTCTGAATTGAAAAGTACAGACTTATATAATTTCCATTTATTTCAATTTAGTTTCCATTGATATAATTTCCATTTATTTATCATTTCCATTTCTGGTTTCAGTTTGTAGCAACTTGCGAAATTATACAGTTGTATATAAAGTACACACAACTAAAAACCATTTCAGTATCGTTCCTATCTGTCATCATCCTTGAATCGTTAAAAGGATTCTCTGTCCATGTGGAGCACAGACTGGCAGTACACAGAACTACTGAAAAATAGAAAAAGTTGAAATAAATGAAAACAGCTGACCACGTACCCACACACCTTGGCAGAGGTGCGCTCCACATGCGCCGGCCCCCTCCCAGGCAAATGATTTCTGGCGCCCCCTCCAGGCGGTAGCCCATGTTGCAAGAGAAGGTGAGCGTGTCCCCAATATCAAAGCTGTAGCCATTGCGGCGGCCGAACCGGGGTACCCCTGGGTCCTCACATGGCTCAAGATTGTATTCTGTATAAGAGAGGCAGTATGAGAGAAATAGTTTTGATCATTTGGTTAAAATATGCTTTCTAGCTGCCATTCCTTTATTATAAATGTATCATACATGAATTTGAATGCAGAAATAGTCTTCACAGATTTAAAAATTCTAAATCAAAACTAAACGTACTGAAATGTCATCTGGAAAGGTAACAAAAGAACACAAGCTTACACTGATATTAGATATGAGTGGAGTAGTAGACAGGCTAGTGCATCTACTAAATGCCTAAAATGTAAATTGTAAAATGTAGTGGCTGATTCCAAAGAGTATTTAAAGTCACCTTGAACATGCGTCACTAGTTTGTCTTGCTCTTGTACATTAAAATAATGAACTCTGACTACTAAGCATTTCTTAATGGAAGGATCACTTCATTAATTACACCAATAAATTCCAGAGAAGCAACCTGTGCCTAGGGATACACACCAACAATAGCACCAGCCAAGCTTTCACAAGTGCACAAGAACATGTATGAAAAGTGATAAATGGTCAATGTAGTCACATTCACTGTCAAGACACCTGTGACCAGGCCTGACCTGAGAAAGTAATGTTGAAGCCCTCATAAGAGATGGAGAAGTCAGAGATGAAGCGCAGTTGGGCCTTAAAGTTTCCATACAGGCCTGCGTTGATGGGGGAGGGCAGCTCAGAGCCCGTAAGACGGGCGAGAGGCTGCACAAAGCTCCCGTTCTCGGTGATGAGCAGGTAGTCATGGTGATCCTCCAGATGGAAGGTGTTGAAGGTGAACTGAACTCCTGTCAGGCACACCACAAAACATGTCAACTAACCAGTAATGTGGTAACCTAGCAACCTGTTCCCTCCCTCCCCCTCCTGAGGTAAAACTGTCATATTAGCCCACTCAACAAAACTATAAGGTGTATAAAGGTGTATAGTAAAAAAAAACCCAAAAAAACAAATATGTATCAGTATAAAAATAAGATGTATTTCAGGGTGAAGAAAATTCCTCTTAATGTTTTCAGGTGAAGACCAGAAGGAAAAGTATTTCAATTCAACACAATCCTTCTCTGAAACATAATGATCCCCCACACTGAATGCTTTATCAGCCAAGGGAAATTAAAATTCAGAAAAAAACGTTCATTATTTTGATCTCAAAGCTTCTGTAATAATACTGCATACTGCAGAGGCTAAATCTGCATTCACTGTAGTTCATCTTCAGGAAGGCTTTAGCGGGACCACTTGATAGACTCCAGGAGCTCATTCTCCAGTCATTTACCAGTTCACACACGTATTAGTCTCCAGCATTAGACTAATCAAAAAAGAATGTTTATGCTGCTGTCCCAATAAGATAATTTGGACTACCTAGAGGGCAAACACTCCCTGCAATATGCTAAAACCAGTATGGGCTTTACAAGGTTTTATCAGGGCCTTAAAAGTTTTCTACATTGCATTTGTTGATCACGGGTATATTAGCAGTCTTGTGGTTGTAGGAGTCAGTGAAGTAATGAAAAGGTCTAGCACTGTTTGTAAATGACCATATCCATATTCATGTCCATATTCATGTCCATTTGCAGTCAGACATGTTTAGAATACGTTGAAGAGGCAGAAGATGCCAGAGTTATAGAAATGAAGATATGTCTCTCTTGAATACTTGAATTCATTAAGGACAATCTTACCAAATCCTTGTCTAAGATCTTATACGTGGTTATTTTCACACAATTGTGACCCCGGCTGGTTTGCTGTCTTTTGCAACCACACAGCGATCTGCCTACACTTAAAAACTTATTTTTATGAACTGGCATTTAAATAGTGAAGAGTGATTTAATTTCTTTTGTTCATTTTTAACTGTTTGCCTCAGTGTTTCTGTTAGTCTGTTTGTGGATTGTATTTGTATTTCAGATTTTTTATTTACTTCTTTTATTATTGTTTGATGTACAGCACTTTGGTTGATGTAAGTTGTTTTAAGAGTGCTTTATAAATAAATTTACTTACATAGCGAAAAAGTCTGGTTTTATTTTTTTGGTATGTTTAATTCACCGTCTTATCGGGATATTTCTGATCGTTAGGAGTGTTTTGGCAGACCGATGTGACTGCTTTACCTTTGCCATGGCTGACCTCTACTGTCCAGGTGCAGTTGAGAGAGCTGGGGTAGACCTCAGGAAAACCTGGAGACAGAATCGTACCCCCAGGGCCTCGTACATCTCCTCCACAAAGAGCTGCAAGACAGATGAGGAACAGCCTCAGCCAGACCCATGTGCTCTTATGAGTACTGCGCTGTGTGCATTCCACACGTGTATTACAAATGAACACTCGCAAAACTAATTGACCTGTCTGACAAACTATCCTCTTTGGGTAATGGAAGTACAAGCCAAGAAAGTAAATGGTGAATTAACTTAGTAAAGAGTGTTATGTTGTAGCCCTCACTAATGTTGGAGGGACTGGAACCCCTCCTGAGGACTTTCATCCATCTGCTTTGGACAATACATCAGTGTATCAATAATGACACAAATCTAACAGTAAGGGAATATATACAGGTATATATATATACACTATATTGCCAAAAGTATCCGCTCATCCATCTAAATGATCGGAATCAGCTGTTCCAATCATTTCCATGGCCACAGGTGTATAAAATTAAGTACCTAGGCATGCAGACTGTTTTTTTACAAACATTTGTGAAAGAATGGGTCGCTCTCAGGAGCTCAGTGAATTCCAGCGTGGAACTGTGACAGGATGCCACCTGTGCAACAAATCCAGTCGTGAAATTTCCTCGCACCTAAATATTCCACAGTCAACTGTCAGCTGTATTATAAGAAAATGAAAATGTTTGGGAACGACAGCAACTCAGCCACGAAGTGGTGGACCACATAAACTGACGGAGCAGGGTCAGCGGATGCTGAAGCAGACAGTGCTAAGAGTTTGCCAACTTTCTGCAGAGTCGATCACTACAGACATCCAAACTTCATGTGGCCTTCAGATTAGCTCAAGAACAGTGTGCAGAGCTTCATGGAATGGGTTTCCATGGTCGACCAGCTGCATCCAAGCCATACATCACCAAGTCCAATGCAAAGCGTAGGATGCAGTGGTGTAAAGCACGCCGAGACTGGACTCTAGAGCAGTGGAGGCACGTTCTCTGGAGTGACAAATCACGCTTCTCCATCTGGCAATCTGATGGACGAGTCTGAGCTTGGTGTTTGCCAGGAGAACGGTACTTGTCTGACTGCACTGTGCCAAGTGTAAAGTTTGGTGGATGGGGGATTATGGTGTGGGGTTGTTTTTCAGGAGCTGGGCTTGGCCCCTTAGTTCCAGTGACAGGAACTCTGAATGCTTCAGCATACAAAGACATTTTGGACAATTCCATGCTCCCAACTTTGTGTCAACAGTTTGGAGCTGGCCCCTTCCTCTTCCAACACGACTGTGCACCAGTGTACAAAGCAAGGTCCATAAAACAAAGTCTGGTGTGAATGAACTTGACTGGCCTGCACAGTATATTATATATATGACACACACACACACACACACACACACACACACACACACATATATATATTATATATATGTTCTCTCCCAACTCTCTCCTTTTTTCACTCTCATTCTCACCCCCCATCTCCTTTGCTCCTCCCTCTCCCCCCCATTTCCAATTTCACTGTGATTCACAATTTCATTTTTTTATTCCCCTCATTTTTTCCTCGTGTATTAGATCTGGCCTTCACTAACACTTTGATGGCCTTTCATTAGATGCATTCTACATCCAAACCCATGTCCTCAGGCTCTATATTTACATTTTTTATACCATTTCCCACTGATAATGTTCAGCATCTCCTCTAGCTTTCTTTTCCAGTTTTCCTGCCCCACACTGTTTCACAGAGAGTGTTTCTCAGTAGGGGGTAAGCAAGTAAAGAATGCTCCAGAATAACTAATCTGGTGAGCAGATCAGCTCCCATTAGACACAGCAGCCATCCTGGTAAATAGCTTTTCAGGGTTCTCTTCAGTGCCGGCCTAATGGTCCCCCATTGAATCACATTGTCTTAACTTCATCCCCCAAGAAAAGGGAACATGTCAACGTAATCAGAGTGGAAAAGGATGGGAGACCTAAGAAGCACTGACATGAATAACCTGTTTCATCAAGCTACAATTTACCTGAGTTGTCAGCGCATTCACCAGGTGCTCGGACAGCCGCAGCGCGACCCCTTTTTCCCCCTTTGTTACTGACCTCACTGCATTTGATGAGAGAAACTACTAACCCTTTTTTGTCATAAAACTTTTACGTTTTCTTGAGTTAGTGGCCTTGTGTTAGATAATGCTGTAGATGCTCTGACCACATGTCATACACTGAGGCTGGTCCTTGCCCTGGTAGTGCCTACCATCACATGTGGGCAGAGGGTGGCTCCACCAGTGATTCTTCTCACAGACCAGGGGCTCCTCATGGCTGAGCCGATAGCCAGAGTCACAGCCGAAAGATACTGTGGAGCCGATGGAGAAGTCCTGGCCATAACGCATCCCACTGACTGGGATCCCGGGATCCAGACAGGAGTACGCATCCACCGTAACACCTGGGAATGATGACAGGCATGAATTCAAAGTGTCACATGGGTATGGTGACTTCAACACAAAAAGGTCTTAAACAAAAGTGTCTGCATACGGAGGCACAAAATAGCAAAGATAATAAAAATAAATGAAGTGCTCTGGATGCTGTGTCATCATGTAACTGTAGTGCCAGTTCAGTAAAGTGCCACACATCAATAACTATGTTTGCCTCAGAGGTTCAAATCCCTGCTGGGTGACTGGCGTTCTTCCACTGCACTCTGTCACTGCACTTTCGAATAAGGCACTAATCCGCTTTGATAGTATGACTTATGAGTTTTCACTTTTGGATTAGGATTTAGAGAGCCATTTAGTGTCAAGGAGAACGGCACCTGAGTTCTACCTGACACACAAAGGCCTCCTTTCCAGTGACGGACCAGGGAGCCCTGAAATCAAGCTTCAGTGACACTAACTGAATGTTAACAATAATGGTGACTTTACTTGTCTGTGTTCATTTGCTGTAGGAAATAAGTGATATATGTTGTGCAATATTTTTCATTCAGTGTCCCTCATGTAACTGTACAGACATGGCAATAATTGGTAAAGCATGAGATCTTAGGTGCCTCCTTCATGAAATGCTTGAATTTTAGGACCATAGCAAAGTGTAGTGCTCTTACTCTCATACAGAATCTTGAAGCCACTGTTGGAGCGGCTGTGGTCGGTGGTAAAGAGCATGTAGAGGTGATTACTGCTGCTGAACAGGAACTGAGGCACCTGTGTGCCATTAAACGAGCCAATCAAAGGAGAGAGAAGATTGGGCCCATCGTGAAGCTCCAGGAAATCACAGTTCAGCTCCGTCTGAAATCTGGCAGGCAAAATTTTGGGATCTATTCAGACACTGAGATTTGAGCAGGAGGTACTTTTCAAAATTTTGCATTAGTGGAAACACATACTTCTCAAAACTGATCTTGATAGAGCGTCCTGGTTCAGCCTCTATAACCCACTCACAGCTGAGAGAGTCTTTGTAGTAGCCTGGCCAGCCAGGCGACAGAATGACCCCACTCGGCGCTGAGTAGTGACCACCACATGGAGCTGTGGAAAGAGGTTCACAATACACTAGTCAATGCACTGGTGTAAGAGAAAAAGGTATAAGAAGGCGGTAGCTACCATCTCATGATAGCTACCAACCTAGGAGGGGGAGAGCAAACACATGCTAAGGAAAGGTCATAGGCACCTGAATGCACTTGAATGCTAAAGATCCAGTTCTTTGTATGTGGACAGAATCACACTGACCAAGAGAAGGAAAGGTAAACAAGGATGGAGAGGAAGGCTCATTATGCTGTCTTAGATTATGGTGTTTTAGATTATGCTGTTTTAGATTATGGTGTTTTAGATTATGGTGTTTTAGATTATGCTGTCTTAGATTATGGTGTTTTAGATTATGCTGTCTTAGACTCACTGCCATTGCTGGCTGTGGCTTTAGTAGATTTGGAATTTGGACACAACAAAAAGCAAATCCTCAGACAGATGTACGTACCACTCAAGAGGAAAATCTAAGAAAATATCTCCAAGAACAGAAAGTGCCTAATGCACACACACACATAAATACACATATGCACATATATATAAAAGATAATAATAAACTCAGCAGGAAGGATTCAAAGGTTTACACAAATTCACTTGTTATTCCCTTTGGACTCTCTCTTTTCCCTGTGACAACAGCTCTGAAAAAGACTTGTGTGGCCTAACAGTCAGTAAATAAAGAATAAAACAATGAGCAGTGGTGAAATGTTATCGTAGCAATTTTCACCTTTACAATGTAATAACCACGTCTCAGAAGGTGTCATATCAGCAGACAGCTCCTTTAGGCTATCGGTTGCTGGTATCCTAGCCATATGAAAGGTGCTGAAACATAATCAGGCCCCCACTGAGTCCAGAATGAGAGACTGACAGGAAGCTTAATGTCGGGTGATACCCTCTGGTCTCCAGCCTGCACCCACACTGCCTTGCTCTCAGTGAGCGCCACAAGTTCACGTTCTCGGCACCGGCACAAAGCCATACAGTGGTACTGGCACTTCGGGTTGCCCTTTTCTTTCTGCTGGGGCCAAGGTCTTTACCTTCACACTTGGGGATGGGGCCGCTCCACATCACCTTGCCATCGTTGAGCTCACAGGTGACGGTCTCTGCACCCTGTGTTTTGATGAAGCCGTCTTCACAGATAACAGAGATGGAGTTACCCAGCTGGAAGTTGTCACCAAATCGCCGAGCGTTTAGAGGAATCCCAGGATCTGGACATTCGTTGTGGCCAAATGCTGGGAAAAAGGTGAGATTGTGGGGGAGAATGAGATACAGTAATAGATAATTCATCCCAGTGGAACTTTTGCAAGTGACAAAAAAGTTAGTGCCTAAGCATAAGAAAGGCACAAAGATCTGTTCAAGGCTGGGTTTCACAAAAGCAGTATAACACAACGTTCAGTGTTAAATGCTGGACCATTTTATGACACTCAACAATTTCTCCTTTACATTTCTCACCGTTTCATTTACAGTGGTCTAAGCACTGTTTGGAAAATGAATCTCTGATTTCTTAATGCCAGGGTTAGACACGTCAGGGGAGGTGCTCATATCACAGGATTCCACTGTTGTGTGCCTGCACAGTCTAATTCCAACAGTGTTGCATATACACTCAGCCTCAAACTTTCTTTTTAGTAAAACATTTAAGTGATTTTAACATTTATATTTTAATAGTTTTGATGGCGATTGTAGCACTTTGAGATTTGTTTTAAATGTAAAGCGCATTACAAATAAAATGTATTATTATTATTATTATTATTATTATTATTATTATTATTATTACTGAACCAACACTGAACCTACAATTTTACAATCTTGCCAAATGTTCTTGCTTCTAGAAAACTCTCGTCGCCAGAGGACTTTCAGCAGCAATCAAAGGATTATTCTGACAACATAATGCCACTTTTGCAAATGGAGCCAGTAGGAAATGAGAAGGTGAAATGAGTAATCTGAGAAGTCTGAATTACTGTGTATGCTGAGTGGCTCTTCTGAGTTACTTTTGCAGCACAAAACACTGAATCCTTACAGCCACTTTTCCACTAAGGGGGTGATTATTGTACTTGGGGCTTTTGACCTTTTTTTCTTTTTTTTTCAGGACTTTATTCAGTACACTGAATACAGGCATCCTGACTGCCTGACCAATGTTTAGTGACAGGAAAGGCCTGCAAGAAATACATGGCATTTGTCAGAACATGTACAGATTGAACAGTACTCGATAACATTCCTGACAGTTCCTTAGAAACAACAGGGAGCACCGTCTCAGTCCATTTAGAAGACTAGATGGTGCTTCCTAATGAGAGTATGGAGATATGTCCACTGGTAAACGTACAACCTTAATGCTTTAGTGGCTTTGATAGACCACCATGACATAGATAGATAGATAGATAGATAGATAGATAGATAGATAGATAGATAGATAGATAGATAGATAGATAGATAGA